>JARKHS020013044.1:0-90000 GCA_030143305.2 Amblyomma americanum | reverse complement strand
CCTGTTATAGAGTTGATGGGTGTAAAGAAAGGAAATATTACGTGCTGAAAAAGTTTTGGAAAAATTCAGTCATGATTCAGTCACTCGTTCGATGATATACTTGTTGATGTGTGTCTTGAAAGATGACGTGTCTTCAGTGCAGGCAGTATGGGCTGGGAGGTTGTTTCAGCTGCATCCCGGGTTTCGGTAAGAAATACTTAAAACGCACATTCGTTTTACATATTGGGACACCAACTTTATGCGTATAGTCATCACGTGCTAAAACGCATGATGAGACTGAAGAAAAAAATTACTGTTTTAGTTTTTGGTTATGAAAGGAAATGTCGAAAAGACTGAGTCGTGAAATGTTTCTACGAAGTGCGATATTCGTTACACCAAGTTTCAATTTCATCAAATAAACACTACACGCGCAAAAAAAATTGAAATAATGAAGCGAGCTGACCTGTTCTGAATCGATTCTATAGCTTCGATTATTGCGAGTTGCACGAGCTTCCATTACGGAGGTGTGTATTCTAAACTAAACGGTATTAGTGTTTAATATAAAAGTAACTTCAGATGTGATGGAGGCTGAGAATAGTTTCGGTGTATGTAGCCAAGGGCACTGTTTGCATTTTCAGTCACAAACTCGATGTGCATGCGCCAGGATAAGTTGTGAGAGATTTGAACATTCTTATATTTATTAGACAAGACGCTTTCTACTGAAGCTCCATTAATCTTGAAGTCGAACGTTTCGGACAGGTTAGATTATCGAGAGATAGAGATAAGTTTACACTTTGATGTGTGAGGTACCATACACCATCGTTGACACCAATTAAATCCGCTGTAAAGTTCGGACTCAAGAACGGAACTATCGTTAGCGCCATTTATTGCACGAAAAATAGCCCAATCGTCATTATTAGACAATCGATAGGTCAATAATATATATTTGAAAGAGTAAAAGCCTAAAGAGAGACTTTGGAAGCGCCAGATATTACTGCACATGATGATAGAGAGTCCTCAGCTTATGCAAACTTTGTGCACTTTGTCAAGAAACATTCAATTAATATAAGAAGATTAAGGTCACTCTTCTGGGAGCCTATTTTGAGAAAGAGTAAGTTATGAGACACATTATTGAAAGCTTTTGCAAAGTCGTTGAAGTTGCAGCCGATTAGTAAACCACTATTTAAAGATGCCAAGATATTAGTGAAAGACAACAGTTGAACAGCGCATGAAAAATTTTTTGAAACGCGCGCTGACAAGAACTTAAGAGTTACTTTGCAGAAAAGAAACGAGGTGAGAATATAAAAAGCGCTTTAGAAGTAGAAGACAAGAAGACAAGAGATGCTTGTTAATGAACTATGTCCGTAATTAGGAGGAAAATTAATATTACTTTGCTTCAAGAGCGGAAACACTTTTTCTGCCGTATACCTGGGTAAAAGGGCGTGATAAATATATGCTGAAATAAACAGCAATGTTCCTCAAAAGATTCAAATTATGGTTGTCAAGACCACAACTGGACGACAACTGCAGGCCCTTTCTCAATAACTTCAAAAATAATTCAACTAGATAATTGCAGGCCCTGGATTTACGTGACAATGACAAAAGATTGATGACATTGGGTTCCATCGGAAATAAATTGTTCTTAATCACTTCTGAAGTCATGAGAAAAAAATTTGCTAAGCCGATGTTTAAGGCAGCACAATATACATTACTTGTCGTAGTATTTATAACACTATCACAAAGTTGAAGGACGTTTCGTTCTTTGGGAGTGATAATGATCCAAGACTTAGATGTTTTAGTGGAAAGATGCGTAGACAGTGTGTTATTCAGAAAGACATGTTTGGCTCCTTCGACAGCTCATTCGAAAGTATGGAGAATATCACTGCATGCACCCAAAACGGGCCGCATTGTTTACATGTTATGCAAGGTGAAGGAGGCAGTTCTTATCCAAAAGTTGCTTCATGTTGACAATGAACTCAGGAGATCAAGATTGCTTTGAAATCCGGCGTATTGGGACGTGCTTATCCACTAGCGGCTCTACTTTATTCTTAAATATAGCACAGTTTTGATGAACGGTTCTCTCGAAGTAGGTAGGCATGCATTTTTCAATGAAGACTGCAAGCCCACTGTTAACGCCTTTGTTAATGCACATCCCTGTCTTCACATTCGCAGAATATGTGATAGAGACTGATCCATTGCAGTGTCACTCAAAGTGCATGAAGTAAATGTGAGGTACTGATTGCAGCTTCCTGGTCTTAAATGTCTAGCTGAAAATCGCAATAGCGCAGAAGAACCCTTTACTTAAACAAAACGTGAAGTCTGACATTTAGGGTGTTGTGTACACGGAACGTCCCCAGAAGTGGTTAAAAGGACACGCTGTCAGAACATTTCCATGACATAGCACTTGAAAAATGCCCGGAGTTGAGATCGGTTTCCCGAGCAAGATCGCATGAAAACAACCTTTGTATCGAACTTGCCAAGAAATGTCACAAGTACAATTTCACCATGTAAACATTGCCTTCACTTCTAAACCGTTGAACATTAGATTTTGGCTACATGATGTCAGTTTCTCCAGACACCTCCTTTGCTCGTTTAGGTTGAGATTACGTCGGATGCTCTTAATAATAATCAACTAGCACAATTAATATAATTTCTTTAGGCGAAACGGTAAGACATCTTGAAACGATGTTCAGGCTGTTTGGAAACGTCTGCCGCGTGTCACTGTTGTACGTCATACTAGATATATCGCTCATCATCTGATAGACGCCAGAAGAAGGAAGACATTGCTGCAATAATCTTGAAACTAGAATGCTGGAAACTTTTCCTTCTATTCTTCATTTTCTCTACGAATTATAGATTTTATCAGCGTCAATTCGCAAGCGGCTTCATTTTCCCGTAATGATAACCACAAATTAATCAGAGCAGTATAGTCTGGCGAGTACAAAATATATATATAATATTTACCGGCGATATATAGAGAAGCAAAATTTTAACGGCAATAGTTTGCAAACTATACAAGTAAAACAACACCGAATCATTACAGCAGATCAATTTTTAGTGCAGATTACATTTGAATTCAAACGTACATGCAGTTCGGGGAAAAACTGGTTTTTTATCAATTCAATTCAGTTTATTTCGCATCTTTTAAAGAGTACAAAAATGCGAGGGCAAGCAACAAAAAGCTGCTGATTAGCAGTTCACTAGAATTGAATCCATAAACGGCAATCACCCTATGCCTACTCTTTACATTATTTTTGCATTTGAAGTTATAAACTACAGAAGCGGAGCTCTATATCAGAACATTGTTATTTTGTTTCAAGAAATTTTTGCGCTATGAGAGCTTGAAAAATAGAATATTTTGCTAGTGCACTTCGCTTCCTCAGTGTGATTAAAGGATAATTCAAAAAGTACTACTTTGACAAAAGAAAGAAAATCAAAAAAAGAGTGCAGTGTTAAAAGCATTGGATGCAGCGCGATGCTGAAAGAAATCTTCAGTAGAAGGCGACATAATTTTACAAGGTCGGAATTTCAACTGCTTCTCGGCATGAATTCGCATAAAGCATGTTTTTGTGTATGTCCCGAAAGGAGAGATGGAGCATGATGTTGAGAACTGACACCGTCCGTCTACTCTTTCTATCGAGTACTATCCTACGCCACGTAATGATATGGAACGCACCTGATAAGGAGCATTGAGAGTAACCTCAAGGTTTTTAAGAAGCTTTCATTCCACTCAATCAAGCTTGCAACGCATTCGTTCTACGTAATGTGATCACAACAAAACATACTCAGCCGGATCATGAAAGTGACTTATGATGTCATCGAGTGCGGCCAGTGCGTTCACGAGGTATTCCTTGTGGACAAAATTCAAACATTTCTACGCTTCACCGCCTGATTTTGAGTTCACAGAGAAGTCAGAAATTGGCCAATGTTTCGTATTTCTCAGTAAGACGAGTATATCATGAAAGAAAGTGAATGATATCTTTACTTTCGCTGTTGCCCACTTAGAATCCGGAATGAAGCATCAAGAGACTTGTCTTTCTTCGCCGAAATTTAATTCTGCGTCAGGCCTTACAAACAGGCGGATGTTATTATTAATTCATTGCAATAGGTGAAGGAAGGCCAGCCTCCGCGTTTATTGTGACAGCTTTTGCATAATTTTGAAGAAAACATTAGCGACAATTGTAAGCTTCTCCAGCTCTCCTTAGAGATTATCCTAATGCTGTCTAGCTAGATGCAAAGGGATATGTGCACCTTTCCTGAAGCTCCACCACTACTATTCTAAATGATGCTTCTTCTGAAAATCTAATGTTGTGCGGTTGATGTTGAATTTTCGACATTTTCAGCAGCAAATGGAAGTGATTATCTTTAACTACACACACGAAAGATGACATCAAACTTACACTTCCTACAAATTATTTTTTATTTCGTCTATGTGGAAGCTTAATCAAATAAAATCGAGAATTTGAGCACTCTTTCAAAAGCGTCGTACGCGCAGTCATTTTAAATCAATCTTTAGGCGCGGTGCAGCTCCGAACCTGATGCTCTATAAGGGCCAGTTGATTAGAAGGGAGAAGCCTCATTTGCGTTCTGCAGTTAGGCCGCGGAGTTATTACATGAACAGTCCTCTAAATCAGAGTTTCTCTAATAATAAATTACGTGTAATAAAGGTTCGAACTTCATTCCTGGTTATAAATGTCACAATGACAATGTTCGCTCAGTAGAGAGCAGTGCCCTTGTCTCCACATCTCTCTACTTTGATGGTGAACGCCATTTGGGTCGGTCACTTTGCGCAACATTGCATTAAGAGAACACAGTTTCTGTTTTCGAACTCTGTGCACATTTTCTTTCGCCCAGCAAAAATTATTGGGCCCAGTACGACATAAGCGATAATATTTATTTTTGGGTTAAGCTAACAAACGATTTACCATAGCCTGCCCGCATTTCAGACTTTCGGCGGTGCGCATTTTATAAGCTATGCTATTTTTGCAGGTGCTTTGGGTTTCGTACCTTGTGCATTATTCAGGTAAGCATAAACACAGATCAGGTGGACCTACATTCATTTCAGCTTTGTCGTACAGAATTTATGTCAAGACTTGATCAGTGGTAGGTGGCAAAGGGCATGAAGGTCTACAGAGTTCATGCACCAAGGCTGCAATTTATTCGGTGGTTGTTAGTGGCACCTCTGCGCAAGTTTATCTAAGACACTTTAGATGGCTAAGGGTCATCACATTAACGTTGTTATCACATGTCTATGATACAAGATAATCGATCATATGAGAAATATATAAATCGGCCTACGCCAAGGTTGTTATGGCAATGGTAAAGTAGACACCAATCTGGCCCCGTTCGCGAAGTGCACTTAAACAAGAATTATTAAAGAACATTTTTTCCTCAAGCATTCCCAATGTTAGAGAAAACTTTGTTAAGCACATTCTATTTGAAATCGCGACCTAAGCAGAGTAGTGCTCTGTCTTCCGAAATTCCTGGGGCTTGACTCGCAAATGACGTCAGTGCCGAAGACTAACGTCAGTGCCGCAATGACGTCAGTGCCGTATCAACACGGAGCGTGCGTAAAGGCATTGTACTTTGTTGACGTCAAGTAAATGTGGAGAGCTCTGGTTTATCCTGGGCTATAGAGCATGATCTGTAAATAAAAAAGCACAAATTTGCAAAGTATTTTTGTAATAACCTCTAGCAAGTGTTTAATAAAGCATTGGACTTTGACAGCTGCTCCCGGAGAATTTTTGCGACTCTATTTTTCAAATAACGCTTTGTTAAGGAAGGGAAGGAAGATCGCTTCTTAAGTGAAATAGAAGTGATTTGTTTGTGAATGACTTGGATAAAAGTATCGTATGAGAGTTTTAATCCTGCTTGTCTTAAAATTACAGCCTTTGAGCCAAAAAGAGCGATTTGCCTAAATAACGAACTGCTAATGACTGGCTGGAAGGACATACTTTACTGATTTGTCAGCACAGGGCGCCGAGTGTCATTACAGGAAGTAATAGGACGTTAACAGGATTTCAGTTTCGGTGTGTCCACTGTAATTTATGTTGTCATGTTTAATTTGTTTTCATTTAATTCAGGTTTGCATGGAACATTAAATAGTCTTGTCCTCATTTCAGTACTAAACTCTCTTTGGAAATAAAGTTGCTCGCTGTGCTCAGTAATTGTGTAAATAGTAGGAGAAACCGCATCAGCCGGTGATGCGTAAAGCATGAAGGGAGAAAGCGCAGTAGCATTCGCGTTGCATTCAAAGACTGGCGACTTTAGGACGTCAAGCCTGTGTAGAGATTACAAGGTTAGGTTTCGTTGATTACATGCTCGTATAGCGAAAGCACAAAAATTACACATAAATAGATAAGTATAAATATAAATAGAAGATGTTTTAGAATGCTTTACACACTGCCAAAAATAATCAGCTTGTTTATTGATAGCATCAGTAAGCTGTGTTTTGGTTTCTGTGCTCGCTAAATAAGTTAAAACAATTTTGCTGGAATAGAAGGTCCATCAGTAAAAATAAAATTGCCTCAACAAAATGCAATATTAAGTCCATTGCTTGTGATTTCAAGTAATCACCTGTGTGTCTTTCACAGCTGAACCAATAAACAGCCTACCTGCTCCTTTGAAGTAGATTCCCAGGAAGTCGGACATGTATTCAGCGAAGTGTTTGACACCTTTCGTTGCATAGTTTCAGCAGATGCTAAAAAGTGAGATACTTCAGAAAACCGACGAGCACACGTTCTGCGAGAGAGGCATTCGCGCGTTTCGCTTACCGTCTTTCGTAATCGGGTTTTCCCTCGTTGTGCGGCGCCGAACTGTTATATTATACCTCTTCCCCTTCCCCACGCTCGCAGTGTGTGTGTGTGTGTATATGTTGTGTTTTACGGGATGACCGCGTCTTCTAGGAAGCCTAGTAGTTCGCATTCTACTACTGAGCGCTGAAAGCCATAATGCGTTCTGCAGTGTTTGCTGAAAAGAATATCATTAACGGATAGAAAATGCACTAGTATGCTGCTTGCAAGATGAAGTGGAAAGTGATTCATAGTTTGTTTAATGCATATTTAGCAGGGTGAGAGAACCAATGAGAGAAATTTAGTATAGATGTTTTATTGGACAAACTATAAGGTCGAGATTTTCATAAATATTTCCGAAGTGACAAAAAAGTCTATCGTTGCTTCGCTACAGTGAATTTTTATACGATATATTGAACGGGCACATGCCCACACATATAAATCAGAGGAGACAGTTAAGATCTGTCCTAAGAGCATGACACGAAAGCTTTAATATCATACATAGCCATTAACAAATTCCTATTTAGGCAGAATCGGTCATTGTATACTTAACATTCCTAGATGCCTGCGAGTTCCCATACGACTTCTGGCGCGCTGGTGCAGCTTTTCAGTGATGCGCCACTTCCCTGCAATGGCAGTAGCTGTCACCGGTGGGGCTTGTGCGACCCAGGTTGCTCGTCCCGAGGGAATTCTCGCAGCCAACTATATATTATTCAACTGCCACCTGTCACGCTGAGCAGTCTGCTCACAATTCTAGTGAACAGGTCATGACGACGCCACAAGATTACGTGATCTAAATGGCCCATCTACCTGCTAGGTGTCTCCTGTTTATATATTTCTCAGATTTTTCGATTGCGGTCAAAGATTACGATAATGCCGGTTTTTCTCGACACAAGCTCATTAACGCTCTAGCCTTAGAACGGTAAAACAATTGCTGGTTGTTCCATCATTCAGAATAGGCTTTGTTTGAGCTTAAACTACTTAAAATTTAAAAAAAAACGCCTGAATATTTTTGAAGAGTATTTTGCAGACCAATAATTTTGATGTTCCGTTAAAATTTGTATATCTGAAGGTATTATAAGCCCTGTATGTTTCGTGAAAAGGATGTGTGTTTATTTTGGCGTGGGGGTGGGGCGTAGATGTGCAGAGCTTTTGGACGTGATAGCCTAGCCTCGGGAAGTTTTAGGTTACAGCCTACGGTTCAGTGTTTCGGGTGAGGTATTTACTCGACGGAGTTCATTGGTTTATTTTTTTTAGCACAAGTAAGGCTTCTAAGGAGCGGCCAGTGCAAAGATCGGTTTGCCGAAAATCGGTGACTGCGTACCAGGTTAATGGTAAGGGCGAGTTTCTAATGACGACTATAGGGCTACATCACACACACAAAAATACTGCATATGCAAAAAAGACACAAGCACTGTAATACTTTAGCAACTGAACAGTAACCTGAAGCTTCCGTTTTTGTTAGCTTGCCCACGGTATCCCTCCCTGAAGCATATTTGGCAACTTCTGCATGGCCTGCCGCAAGAAGCACTTGTGGCTGTTATTTTTTGTAATGTACAGCTCTGCTTGACTTACTTTGGAAGCAGTGTTGGGCATATCTCACATGTATGGCAAATTCTTGTAAATATTATTTTATTCTTGTTATTACAAGCTGTCGTTGTCGTTACACAAAGCTTGCCTTTTTTCATGTACTTTTCATGGTTTCTCCAGATCTACCCCCAGCTATCTTTATGAAGCACCCTTCAGCACGCACATTTATTCCATACAGTCAAAATCCCTACCTCCAAAGAGACGAGAACACTTTCAAAGTCGGTATGAAGTACTAAAGCGAAAAAAAGAAACACAATGAGAATGCTTCGCGTTTAGCCAGTGGTGACTATCAGCAGAAGAAAAAAAAAACTGTTATTTTCATTGCATGTTGTGTTTTCGGCTGAGCAGGGCAGGAGTGGAAGCACACTAGTTTTGCACTGCTCACGACTAATGAAGTACTTTCGAAAATTTGGCTTCAATTTATCCCATTTCCAGTAAGTTTCTTATATCGTAACTTCTACCTGCCTTCACCATTGCAATCAATACAGATTTCTTTCTTTTCTAATTGCCTTTTCTGCAGTTTGATGCTGCATTTATAAACAAAATGTACAGAGTCGATTATGCTTGTCTAGAGCACTCGAGCGGTGCCGTCCGGCGAAAATAAAGCGAAATTCTAAATTAGGTATTGACTTTCACTGAGAATACTTGCGCTGCAGAGCAGCCTAATAGACGTGTGAACCGCACACACACCAGCACCTTACCCCAAGCAAAGCAGCTGCAATAAGATTTAACTTAGTTTTCCTCGCAGCACACAGCTCGAGCGCTCTAGACAAGTGTGATCGACTATGTACTTTGTGGACTCTAAAAGCACATTGTGGCACTGACGCTCTTGGTCGGAGCCGTCAGACACGCAAAGAATTCTAAGGTCATGAATATTATTGTGCCAAAAATGATTTGTCACGATCTATTCGTTACCAAGTTCCCCCTTTAAGGTGACATTACCTTCTATACCATGACATGTTTAGTGGCTCTAGCATTTATTTATCGTCCAAAACTTCTCGTGAACTAAAGCTAAGAAAGGTCAAGAAAGAGAGGGAGCTAGGGAGAGAATGATGAATGGAAAGTTAGGGAGGGTAACTAGGCGACGCCCACTATGCCACCCTATAATAGGTCAATAAAGTTTCGCGAACCGTCCAGCTCTTCCCTTTCCCTAATAATCATCTGCCATAGGTTGACACTCCTTCGACGTCAAAATACAATGCAAGTCCGGCGCAGTGCACCTTCCTTGAATTCCTTTTCCGGTGCCGTCCCCTGCGAAGTTTTTTCGGCTTTGTATTTGCTGATCGACAATAGCTGATCAACTTAAACACGACATGAGTGACTCAACATATCTTCATATAGCCGTGCTGGCTACGTGAAAAGAAAAATTCGAAACAATACTGCTGTCCTCGCAGAGATATTAGCATTCCAGTCGGTCGCGCTTAAAACGGCCTCAGATATAACGAACGCTCGAATATTAGGAACGTTTAAGGCGCTTTCGCCAAAATATAGATTAGGGCAATGGCATTCATGTTGGATAAAGGAAACAATGGTGGCCGCAGAACTGAGTTAAACTGAACAAGGAGGCGTCGTAAACCGGGCCCTGAAGTCGGCAAACTTGCTCTTTCAGGTTATGTGGAGACCGACGGGTGTCTCCAAGCCGCTGCGACACGGCACCGGAAGGAAATCAATAAAATGGGTGCATTTAAAGTTTGGATAACTGACAGCTATATACGCTCTGATCGATTGCCTATACAAGGTCACTCATTGTCTGCGTGTGCGCCGGCTGGTATAATAGCCCCAACTGGAAGCAAGAGCTGCAGTGGTGGTCATGACTCAAGTAAAGGTAGCGCTTTGAACAGTTTGAATGCCTGGCCACGTTTGGCATGCGCCGTCTGTACAGACGACTCTTGTGCTACTACCATGTACAGGCAGGGTTAGATAGCAAACAGTGCAGCTGAGGCATTCTGTGTGCGCGTGCACTGCGCTGCTTTCCTTACTGCATTTGCGCACGAATGATAGACGCGCTGTCAAAAGCAGACGTGATGAGAGGCATGTAGATTTGTGGCAATGCGTCTTTGATGTCGCCAGGATGTGTGCTTGCATAACACAGTTCGTGCAGACTCAACATCGCAGAATTGTGTTCGGACGAAGCCGTTGTGCCCAAAGTACGAGCGCTCCGCAACCACTCAACGTCTGATTATGTGGCCAACCTGCCACCAGTTGCCGCCAAGTTTGAGCCAGGATCAGGTAAATCTCGTCCCGAAAACAGACTTTTGTCAGCAGTGGCCTCAACGAGGAGAACATGACCAGCCCGAAAAACATGGAAAGTGCCATGAGAGCATCTTTTTTCAAGACGTACACAGTAATGAGGTACTTTTTATGAAATCAAGGCCACTTTCCGCGGACTCGATAGTTCTGGCTGTAATTGGGGGAGTTCGCTTAATAAGAAAATCGCATACAAGGAACGTAATCTGCGTGATCGTCAGGCTTCTAATAAGCGAGCTCGAATGTATATCATTTTAGACGAGCTTTGCAATGTGTTTTCTGCACATGTGTCAACAGTTTAGCGGCATCAACAGTGGAAATTTTTCTCCAATGGATATTTTTGACCTTTCATTGACGTCAATTAACGCCTTCATGAAGTTCTATGTCCTGTTTTGAACTCTAAATGCTGTCTTTAATAAACAACTCTTCTCTTTCATCTGAAGACGCTTCGACAGATTTTTAATTTTTTTTATTCAGAAGCGGGAGAAGCAAATGCCAAAGAGTATAGTTTCATTCGGGGAAGTTCTGATGCGACGCAAGGAAAATTTTTTCAACTATGCGCACCCTAAACATTCTACTGTATTTTTCTCTATGGTAAACGTTTCTTAGCGCACGCAAAACGCTGGATGATTAAACTTTCCCGTTATGTTTTGCTTAAACAGTAAATGGTATAAACAGAGATGGAAAAAATACCTGAGAAAATTTTTTGCTGTCAAGCTGCATTACAAAACCTCCCCTTCACAATGTGAGTAAGACATTGTTTTCAAACTGGTCTTTGTGGTCGATAAGCTATACTAGCACTTTTCGTGATAAAAATGAATGAAATACTGAACAGCTTTGTAAATTACTTCAAACAACTTTATTAACAGCAATATGTGTATTTAAAGCGTGTCAAACAAAGGTAGGACGCCCAAGGGCTTCAGGAAACCCAGACTCCATCAGAGCGGCAAAAGTAACATGCGAGCTTTTCACGAAGATTGGAGCGTTTGGAATACCTCGAGAGATTCAGATTTCAATTGAGCCCACCAATTTTTTCGGCACGCAATTATTTACAGCAAACAGTGATGTTTATTTTGCATAAGATACAATAGGTTCACCACCACAGCCACTTCTTGACGCTGGAACAGGAAGGATAGTTTTTGTTTTCACGCTGGCATAACAACCTTCCGTCGTATTGCGCAAAAATAAACTGAAATGTACGAATTACACACTGGGCTGTTGATTCTGAGATATTAACAAAAATCTGGAGAGTAAGTTTAGCGCAATAAAGCATCGCTAATTGGCCTATCGTTCTTCCTTGCCAAGTGAAGAAAGGTATTCAAGGCAGCTCTGAAGTACCTTCCGTCTTTTGTTGCTAGAATTGTATTAGTACCTATTCGATCCTTTCATTAAATTCGTTTCAGCCAACACCGCGTATTGCAGTATACCTTTCAGCACCAGGAAATGGAATGCGAAGAGATGGGCCTCCTCGAAGTCACGTTATTTCAGTAAAGCACAACAGATACATGGAAGCTGCAAGCTTGCGGTGTGTATGATGTAATAGTTCGATACCGCATTCGAATCTCGAAATACGGACAGCCAAGGTTGCGAGCGAACTCTAGCAGAAGGCGGTCGCTTGTTACAGTGCCCTCGTCTCCTTTCAGTAGTAGCTCTGCTTAGTAGTAGCTCAGCGTAGCTTAGTCCTTCAGAGAAACCAGCATAACAACATTACAGATTGAGCTCTATGAAATTTCGGCATTTCCTGACGCATATAGCAAGCCAATATGAGAAAAAATACCAGTGCCTAGCTAGACAAGCCTGAAATTCCCGCTTACAATATTTTTCAGCATAATGCAAAAGCCGCCGGTTCAATAAAAATGGTAGTGGAGCTTCCTTCAACCATTCCCGTAAGTTAGCAATAAGCGCACCAGCCCTAAGGCAGGGTGTGACACATAATTATCGCCCCACAACGCAAAATTTCACCTTCAGTACGCCTACCAAGAAACCTCCATCTACACAAAGAGTTTTTTCATCTGCCTCACGATATACTCACTTTCTTATGTCAGGGCGGAGAATTTTTTACGAGCATTTTAGCACTAACGGAAAACTCCTTTCAGACTTCAAATTTAAGCTATTTCCCGGCACGGCTATATTTTTACCCGTATACACTTTGCGAACGTTTTTACAACGATGATGATGCCTGCATGTGCTCATGAAATGGAGATGTTACCTGAATGTAATTCATCTCTATAGTTTCACGCCACATTGCTTGGCACTAACACCTCAAGGGACTTCTGCTTGAGAAGTGCGTTAGCAGCAGCTTGTTTTTTGCTGTTGATGACATTGGAGCATTAATCGATCTTTGCACATTAAGACAAGAATAAAAGTGCATATCACACAATGTTGCTGGAGCTACACTGTGCACATCAACCTTCCTTCTTGCAAAACAACTTCTGGGTAGCGAAATGAGTTTGATCTCTCTTGGTGAAGCCTTGTTTTTTGTCATGTCGTCGCACATGCGGCCTTCCTCGAATGCTGCTACTGACATACCAGTTAAGCTTCGTGTCCGCCCAAAATTCAATGGAACAAGCGGCATACCACGCTAATAAGGTTCACATTAATTGAACTGTGAGGGGAACTGACTCAGCTGCGATATTGGTCGCTGAAGACGAAACATACTTGTATAAAAGAGTACTCTATAGCGCTGCCTGGAAGCTTTAGAACAGGGGTTCAAAGGGCGGGCCACTTTCCCGCTTACAGCATCGATAAGAACAACATTGAGCGCTGCGACGCGTGTTGTTTTGTAAGCAGTTACGGAGGCAAGCTGAAGAAATAATAAGGGAGAACACGGTGGTATTAGCGCTGCACTGGAATTGAAGGAAACCGTTATGCGTCAGTTGCAGCGAAAATTGGGGAGAATTGAGGGACATATTTTATTTTGAACTGAAATGCAGCGAGACCTCACTCAAGCCCACGTTAACAGAAGCATTTAAGTCTACGAGTCCCAACTAAGCAGGCGTTTATGATGAAATAGGCACGAGCGTTGCCATAGTTTTCGGGATTAGAAAAAGATGCTTTTTTCACAATCGCTTTATGGTTTATGGCGGTTTAGCGTCCCAAAGCAGCTCAGGCTATGAGAGACACCGTAGTGGATGGCTCCGGAAATTTCAATCACATGGGGTTTTTTAGGTGCACTGACATCCCACAGCACGCTCGCCTCTAGATTTTTGCCTCCATCGAAATTCGGCCGCCACGCCCGGGATCGAACCCGCGTCCTTGGGGTAAGCAATCGAGCCCCATAACCGGTGATCCACCGCGGCTGTTTTCTTCGCTAGGGCAATATTTTCCGCAAGAAGGCTCCACACCTCTTAGGCCGGCAGATGCGGGTTTGCGTTCAAGGGCTGGTGTTTCTGACGGCACTGTTTTCCATTTCTTTCCCGTAAACCTGAAAAAGAATTAGTAGCCGAGTGCTTTGTAATATGATAGGTGTCCCAGCTAAAGGATAGAATTATTTAAAAGGAAAGGTGTTTACTTACCTATTGAAATAAGTTAAGGGCTGTTAACAGTGTAGTGGCGTAGTAGGCCTATTTGTATCGTTCTCTAAACAATTAGCAAGGTCTCTTTAGCTCCAACTCTCTTTTTAATGAAAGAAAGTGTCACCTCAATAGTTGATTGTCTTCAGAACACCTCTATTGAATATTTTCACCAGTGTACCATTTACGTAACGTGTCTTTCGTTATATGCCTGAAAAGTAACACGCAAAATGCAAAAGCTTCGAAAAGACAGCACCGCTGCTCTAGCGTGTAGCGGCAGGTCCCTAGGACCAAAATTGACTTTTCTCATGAGCGCTGTCCCTGTCGGGGAAGAAAGGAACTGAACGCTACGTTCTTCTTTCAACCGCTTTCTTTCATCACACGGGAGGAATTGTAGAAGAGCGTAGAATGAACGTTTTCTTAGCTGGCGTCCTGTGAGCACTTCTCAGCGTTCCTCCCACTAGTTCGTTACTGGTACCGACGAACAACACTTTCAACGTTGAACACGGTTACTTGCACGTGGTGACGTCCGTACCGCAGACAATTGGGTTTTGACAGAATAATCTGTTTTACGCAGTTAAAATATTCAATTTTGAATCATGTACGCTTCTCAGAGTTCTGACGGAGTCAACACCGCAGAACCAAAATACAGCTTTCTTGTTGCTTTTTTCTTAACCTTTAAAAAATTTGTCATAAATCTTCCTGCTAGCTTTCAGGCTGCTAGCTTGACCTTTTCTCACTAAGAAATCTATGACGTAAAACACATTCTCATTCTGTATTGACCTTCAAGGAGAAAATGACGTCAATCGAGCGGAGCAGATAGTTTATATTGACATTTACGTGAGTCGAACTCAACCTTTACATTTAGGTTCTCTTCTTTTCGCCCGTAACAGAATGGTTCATTTAGTGCGCTAGCAAACAATCCCCTATTCTAATATTTCGCGGATGTTTGATGTCCAAATACTTTCTCTGTGACTTTTAGGTTGCTAGGAAAGAGCAATCTGAGTCACATAAGCCCCACCTGTGGCAGTATCGGTCGTTGCAAGGATCTAGCGCAGCCTACACATCCTAAATCGTCCGTCATTTTTTAAGGGAGTTCAACAGCCACATTTTTTTTCACTTCACTAAAATGAACGGCTGATGTAACGTCAGTAGTGATACTGCAACTCAGCTCACAATGAGCATATCGATTTAATGACGATATCGAAGGCGCTGCATCGGAGCTCCAATAAATCCCAAAAGCTATGTAGTGTTGAAGTTGTAAATGGCATGCTTTCGGTATCGGTTCCAGCACGTGACGCGATTGTCCCTCCCTCCTCAACGCGATGCGTTGCCTGGTGTACCACGGGAAAGCGTATCTAGATGGATGATTTGCGGTCCACCCCTTATGTAACACCCCTCTTTTGGGGCCTTTAAGGTAATAAAATGAAATGAATGAAATGAACATGTGCGCTCATTTTCTGAGACTTAGTAAGTTATGTCGACGGAAACCCGTTACCATTTAGGGCGATTGCAATGCGTGTGCCACTATTGGGGCCGCTGATATTATTTTCAGGAAACAGCTCCTTTTTCAAGGTCACAGAATGGGGTCACCGCTAGGTATATTTGATTATGTACTATGCTATACTGTGAGTGAATGTGTGTATGCATTGTGGCAATAAAATGGACTATGTTCTACTGTGACTGAATATGTGCATAGATGGTGACTTCTGGAGTGGACTGTGATGTAGACTGTGTGGAGTTATTGTGTGCATAGATGGTGACTGCGGGAGTGCAATATGTGCTATTATAACACACTGTGCGCATAGCGGGGTAGATACATGTTTTAGGACATTATTAACATAGAAGGGACGCTGCGGTGGAGCAATGGCTTGCAAATAAAGCAAGGCTAACCCCACCTGTAGCATTCAACACCTCAACTCAACAATGCTTACATACTTTTGTATTTCAAGTCAGCAGCCGAGAGCCAGAACCGCTGAGCCTCCGCGGCGGCATTTTATACAACATGAAGACCAGGAAACCACCTATATAACTTTATTATGCAAAATGAAAAATAGGCTGTGTTTCAGGAAGATTTAATTAACTTAAAGTGATGGACGTCGTTTCGCAGCTGCTGAATTGGCCTGAAACTCACTAACAACAACACGCTGGTTTCGGACAATACTTACTGGCATCTAGCAACCACATAACAGCCCACAGCAATCCGAGATCTCATAAATTAAGTTCTACACTCCGTTCGTTAGACGTTGGCAACGCTGGATGAGCTCCATTGATCGTTGTTTACTTTCATCGGCGCCGGAGAAATACGCCGTATGTTGTGTATACAGCATTTGTTGTAAACAAATGCATGCAGTGTTTTAGCATCTCCTGGCTATAAGAAATCGCTCGAGGGCAGTTTCTTTGCTCGGAGAATTGCGTTGCAACGGAAAGAAATGGCGTTATGTAGGAGCAAAGAGACTGTTTCTTGAACCCGATGGCTTTCAATACACTGAGAGCGTCACGCGAAGACAATAGAGGAGACAGCTCTCATAGCGACAGTAACAGGGGTTTGGAATGAAATCCTACTAATGAGGCGCAGCTGCTATTGGGAGGATGTCTCCTCGAAATATTCTGAGATAAAAATTTCAATTTTAGTATGGCCAGTGATGTTGAAGTTAAGAAAAAAGGAAAGTAATGTTACTAAGACAAAAATGGCGATGGAGTACATGTGAGGGTCTTAAAATAGTATGGGAGCCGTGGCATAAGTCTGGCGAGTTGATATGAGAGTGGTAGGCAAATACAACACAAGAGGAATACAGAGGCATTCTCTACCGCGAGTGCCCACGGCCAAGCAGAGGAATACTTAACCGAGCGATTTGTCAAGTTTGTTTCATAGCCGCTTTAATGGCTTTATATGCGCACGGAGGTGCGTAGCGGGCGCACGTTAGAGTGTCGACGTTGAAAAATTAAACTTGTTTGTTGCGGAACCAGAAATACAATCTGGCTAAAAAAAAACAAAAAAGAGGGCTTCCCCACTACGTACCCCTCGGCTTGCTGCTACAGCCCCACTGAAAAGCACTGGAACAAGAATGCAGCTGGCCCTAGCGCATTTTGGTGCGTCGATGAACGCGTGATGCGCTGTGCGCCTGCTACGGCCAGCTATATACTCATGAGCATCCAGGCGCCCTCCTAAGTGAGTGCCAACGGCGAAATAGGCGAACGGCGCCCTTCATATTTGTCAGGCACTTCAAGTTATCGTACGCTAGACAGAAGAAACTTTGTCGTCACTCGATCCACTTTCGCCGTGGGGGTTCGACGGAGATAGCAGCCCTGTGTTGCAACCCCGCTACCTCCTCTCACGCCGGAACCGTGGGCTCTGTATTTTTGAAAGCGACTTTGCATACCATGGCGATGTCTTGATAGCTTAAGGAATTGACTTGCAAAATACTGTAACACATTAATATTAAAGTCGGCATCAGTAGTGGGAAAAAAAACTTAATCCTTTCTACCTTTCTTCGACATTCGAGAATGCTTTGCTGATTTGTATATTTCTGTTGATTAAACGGTGCGGCTATAGTTATTGCGGATAAAATGGGAAGCGTGTCTTTGAATTCGTTCGATTTTTGCGTTGTTTCGACGCGGTGTAGACATGCATCAGAAGCATTTTTTTTTTATACGGCTGGCCTTACCAGATTCCTATATGTGAGTATTATTACGTCGCGAGTAGCGCTGCGGATGTTGTGGCTTAGTCTAAAATTACCCCGTAAACCTTGGTGTACACATAAGGTATGTGCGCATTTCAGCGTAGGTAGGAAATTAAAGTCAATCCAAGATACTTGTGCTTTTGCACGCTATAAACTTGCTACCTGCAATAAAGTAAGGAAATTTTACAACCTTTTTCTTTCGGGTTAAAGACACGACTTTAGAGTTTTCCGGCTTTAGCATTCTTATGTATTTGGCGCATCAGATTTCAGCGTTTTGAGGATTAGTGCTTAGTTCCTCTTGGTCACTCGTCACGTGAACTCGGCATACTAGAGCGGAAACTATTTTTCTTCTGAAGTCGTCAAACAACAACACCCTGACCTTTCTTCACGAAAAAAATAATCAAGAAAACAACAGTGAAGCACAATCAATTAGGAGTATTACCGCGTGAAAGAAGAGCCTTGCATTCAAAGTTGGTGAAAGATTCCTATAAGCAAGTGCGAACTGCTTAAAGCAGCTTAAGATTTCTGCGCTTTCAACGACAACCGCAGTGACATTTATTTCTAAGCAGAAACGCTCTAGAACGTTTGGCATGTTAGAACACGCTCAAAACTCTTTCGAACTATACACCAAACCACATGTCCAGATAATTCCAAGAATAGCATAGTTGCTCAAAAATAAAATGGCGGTGACTACAAGTGCCAAGAAGAAACTATATTATGCTATATGTTCACGTGATTATAAGAGCGTATTCAGAAACCATCGATCATTTACAAAACTACGTCAATCGAAAGAAAATATCTAAAAACATTTTAGTGCTAGCCGAGAACAAACAGCTATCATTCATGGCGAAAGGTTTCTCTTCGACGATCTGCCGAACGAAATATCAGTGTTTGCCTTTACGAGATAATAAAAACATATAAACTTATAACGGCATGCTCAAAAACATCGTCAATTACGAAGCTACGTCAATCCAACAAAATGTCTGACAAATTCTTGGTGTTGGCCTAGTGGGCAAGTGTGTTCAATTGTGGCGAAAAACTTGAAAATTTGTCTCAAGAAATATTTTTCTTCTTTCCATACTAAAAGAATGTGTAAACTATAAGTGCGTGTTCAAAAAACATCGATAATTTACAAAGCTACGTCAGGCAAGAGAACTTATCACAAAACGAGTTAATGTCGGCCTGAAAACTTCTTAATTTTGGCGTAGAAGCAAAAATCTTCATTCGAAGTAGAAAGGTTTTCTTTTAAACAAGAAATAGCTTTACAAAATATTTGTTCGTCCTTGAAACGTAACCAAAAGATGTAAAAAAATTCGTTTAGGCAACCAGTTTACCACAAAAGAATATCCACCGTCAGGATTAGGAAGTCAGCTGTGCACTGTCCGAATGAAAATTGAAACGCCGCTAGCTTTGGATGATGATCAGTGCCGCATGTAAGGCACACAGTAGGCAGTGTACAGAAGAGATGCATACATAAAGACGCAAGCTCATTTACTGCAGCTTTTTGTTGAAACCTTACCGAAATGAAAAATGTAAAACCCGAGAAAAAGATCTCATTAGCGTTCAAAACGCCAGTTTCTGTGTCTCTGATTTTCAAGTTGATTAACAAAAAATAAACAAAAAACAAGACATGTGTTTTTTTTTAAGGCAGAAATTTTTCCCAGCATTCTCCGCTCCTGCAGTAAGGGGACTAACGTGATCCCGTAAGCGTGCAGAGACGGCGGCCAACTAATGATGCGAGGCCTTACGTCTGGCTTTACAGCATGTGCCATAGCGGCCACTTCTAAATTCTTTCCTTCCTCCATGCGGCCCAGTATTAACGCCAGCGCAGTTAACTCCAATGATGATGCTTGCGTGTCAAACTGCAGCCGTCTGTAAAGGGACGGGACATGGATGAAAAATTCAGGTGGGCACTTCTGTGACGTAAGTGCGGTGAGGCGAAATCCTTTAGCGCGGTGTCGCTGATGTGTGGTGATTATGTTGATTAATAAATACACAATTAATAAATTCACAACACTTTTGCTGAAGTTCATTATTGCACACACGCTTGGTTGCTGGAGGCACAGGAGAGCGTTTGATGAAGTCGAGAGTGTGACGGAATCCCGTCTGGCCGGGGGGATACATTTCAAAACAAAGAGACGCCGACCAGTAAACGTCAATACAATTTTTTCGTTTTACTGGTCGGCGTCTCTTTGTTTTGAAAAGGAGAGCGTTTAGGCGGCATACTTCCAGATCTGCGGTCAGGAGGCGTCTGGCAAGATTGCCTGGGGAGCGCTCCTCTCGAAGGATGGTGGCGCCACTCAGTGACGTCTCACGCATGCGTTGTAGGCTGAAGAGCAGGTGCATTGTCTGCTAGCGTCTTGCGCTGTTGCAGTGCATTATCGTATACTGAGTTCCTTGTTACAATATACTACACCAACCAGTAGTATTACTAAATAGCTAATTACTGATTTACTAATTGATAAATTTATAATTAATATTTAACAGTTATCAATTAGCAAATTAACTAATTCACAATAATTTTCCTACTAATCACTATATGCCAGTGTAATGCGCGATGTCATTGCATGTTAAAGAACCCCAGATGGTTGAAATTCCCGGAGCTCTTCACTACGGCGTCCCTCATAGCCTTGGTCGCTTTGAGAGATTATACCCAAAATAAGCCTAAGCCTATTGATTAATTGCAAACCAATCAAGTAATATTAATTAGCTAATTACCAATTACTATTTGACTACGAGGAAACTTGTCTACTTACGCGGAGGAATACAAAAGGATGTGTTTTGAGGAAAGGAAAGGTTTTTTATGGAAAGGACGCAGTAGCTCTCAGAGCTCGAAATCTCGGTGTACACCACGACCACGTTTTATTGACAGCTATAGTGTGACACTTTTCTGCGAACGCTGGCGAGTCATGCGCCTATAAATGGCAACCAAATACCGCAGTGGTAACACAAACCATCGAACCAAGCAATCAAGCGCTCGCCTTAAAATGTCAGCACGTGACTGGCACGGCATCTCTGCCACATTTTTGTGCCAGGAGCCATTGATTAAGGTGCCTGGCAAGACGCCCAGAGCGAGAAATAACTAATTTGCTCCCGTAAAAAATGACGGGGGAGAAGGCTTTAGCCTAAATCCTCATTCATTCCACTAACCGTCGGCCGGAATTCCTTGGCCGGACTTTTCTTGCATTTCCACACCGGATGAGGGGTAGACAATAAACGAACGTGAAAACAGGGCACGACGTACCATAAATATTTTTGGGCATACGACGAGCGACTGCAAAATTGCGGGAAAATTATCCACCATTATAAATTTGGACGTAGACTGCTACCCCCGCAAGATGTTGGTCTAAATATTAGAGTAGTAGTAGTAAGTGGAAGGTAAAAGATTTTTGCTAACCTCGGCACCTGACATCACTACGGTGGCGGCACAGGCCAGCAGAAATAAAGGATAGCAGGAAGTTTGAAGAAGTGAAATGTTAGAGGTGAGGGGCAGTAAGAAAGGATAGAGGGAGAGGTGTAAATCTCTGGTAGCACGTTTACGTGCTACCAGAGCTTAGCAAGAATAACCAGTGCAAACACTATGAGGCGAGAGGGACCCTCGATCACATACCTTTGTCGTGTCCACAGTCCCCAGGAGTGGGACAAAATATAGTAAGTAGAGAAGCCTGGGAGACCCTGCTGCGAAGCGCGGACCCTACAATCCAGCGACGCACCATCTATCTGTCGGAAGATGCCGCAACAAGCCAATGACAGCCTGCCAGCCTCAATCCGCGGGCGCACGACTCCCCGTCTTCCCATGCATGTGCGCCGAGGACGGGGAGGGAGCCGCCTCTTTTCATATGGAAATAAAAGTTACTTCAATCAATCAATTCATCAATCAATCAACCAACTGCGATCGCTTCATAAACTATAATAAAATTTCATTGGGGGCCAAACCTTGTAGTACAAGATTTGCAAGCGAGTTGAAATCTGGGCCAGTCGGTACATAGTTAGGCGAAAAAAAAGGTCAAAAACAGACGAGTGACAAGAGGAGGAATTCACAGCCCAAAGACTGTAATTTTTTAACGGCTCAAAGATGTTCACGCTCGCTCATTACAAAGTTTGAAGACACAAACTGAGCTGACCACAGTTATTAAATCCATTAGTCTGGGCAGAGAAGCATCGAAACAAAAATACTAACGTTCAGAAGCGTTTGGATGAACTAGAAGAGAAAGAGAAAGTTCTTGACACCTTCAGCCATGCGTTAACAGGCATGTAAGAAACTATTGAAAGCTGAACTTCATAAAATAAATTTTTACAAAAAGGCCTAGATGATATAGAGTACAGGCCACGCCGCGATAATCTGATTTTTCATGGACTAACAGATTCATCTGGAACTCGGCAACAAACAGAAAGCACACTGACCAATTCACTAACGAAGGTTCTTGATTCGCCACCAAATGACCCATTTCAGCGTGTTCATCGTTTAGGGATCTTTTCCGCTAATAAATGCAGACCCATCATTGAAAAGTTTACCAACTACGAAATAAAAGAGTCAATCTTATCAAATCGCAATGATTTCAAGAAACACAAAATTTCAGTAAGCGAAGATTTTTCACTCACCACTCGAATTGCGAGACGGAAACTCCCCGAATACGGAGTCGTCCATCCGGGATCACCCGAATTTGGCCTTCGCTAAAATAGGCTATACAAACGCGACAAATGCTTCTTGTAGAATTCATCCAACGACAGATTATTGAAATCGAGCTGCCATCCGAACATGGGCCCCAAGGATCAGACGCTTCGTCACATGGGGTGTCCTAGAGGCGCGAGAGGGGCAGTGGTCATTCATCACCATCCGATGTTGCGATTCTGTATACTCACATCAGAAGTACCTTGAATAGGAAAACATCTCTTTCATCGGCGATCGACACCTGTTCTGCGCATATCATAGCACTTACTGACACTAGGCTATCATCTCAAATTCACGATAACGAATTCTTTCACAACGCACACCACTTTGCAATATATCGCATGGCCGAACTAATTAGCGGGGAGGCGGCGTACTCCTTGCTATTTCGAAAGACATACCGTCATCATGTATCTACATGAATAGCATCTTGAAAACTGTCTGGAGATCAACTACTCTCGACCATCAGAAAATAACATTGGGCGTGGGCTATGGTCCTCCTCCTTCACCACCCTCTTTTATTAACGACCTTCATGACGAAGTTAACATAATACACACAAGATTTTCATAGGCTTCCTTGTTTTAATGGGATATTATAACTTTTCCAATATTGCTTGCAAAACCCAGCCTGCCACCCTATCTCAATTTTCATCTGATGCCAGAGATTTTCTTGATTTATGCTCCGTTTTTTCACTTGAACGATTATTCGCTAACGCTACCATAATCTCTGTCAACACAACCAAAAATTTAAATTTGATCCTAACCAATCGAGCCGACTTTGCTTCAGCCATCACCTACTTACCTAACATAAGCGATCACTCTTTGCTTATTTTCAACAGTTACACTGCCGGTCCTCAACCTGCAAGAAAGAAAAGACCATACTATATTATATAAGAGCAGGCTTCGATGTCATTAACAATGAATTATCCGTTTTTACTCAAAACTTCATCAGCAACTTTGACGATCGGTCTGTGCAAACGAACTGGGGTATGTTCACGGTCATAATTCACGAATTAACTAAAAAAATTATTCCAAGACGCACCATCAGTTATAATCCTCAAGCCTCATGGCATATCGCCCATATTAAACGCCTATCTAACAGAAAAAGCGCCAATATCATACAGCTAGGCTATCACCATGTAACGCACACTGGCACGCATACAAGACTGCCGCTGCTGCCTCTATAACTGCGCTTAAGCAATCAAAAGATAACTTCCTTTCTAAAACATTACCATCCATGCTATCTACCAGCATTAAAAAATTTTGGCGCGTCATCAACCAGCATACCAGAGAATCTATTAACTTAGCTGACGCATTAGGGGACCGTATTCCGGCTCATTTATGCGCATCGGAATTCAACGAAACTTTTGTTCAGAATTTCTCGCACACATCAAACCCCAAACATTCCGCTCCACTCCGGTATAATTTCCCAACTATGCCTCACATTGTTATCTATTCATCTGACGTCGCTAAACTTATTGATGCCCTAAATGTCCCTTCATCGCCCGGCTTTGACAGCATTCATGCTAAATTTTAAAAAATACAATTACCTTCAGCTTCTTAATAATAACAAAGTTTTTTCAGCAGACTCTCGATTGTTCTATTCTGCCAACACAATGGAATGTCGGGAAGGCGATTCCATTATTCAAGTCAGGAAATAGAACCTTCCCTACTAATTATCGCACCTTCTCGCTCACTAGTACTTGTTACAAACAATTAGTACTTGTCAAGTTCACTAACCTTGTAAACTTTCTCGAGTCTCACTCGTTTTTTACACCCGCAGAGCATGGCTTTCGGAGATCATTTTCTTGCGAAACCCCAACTTACCAGCTTCACTATCAAACTTCACCATATTTCAGATCGCGCATCAGAGGCCGACTGCATTTTCCTAGATTACTCTAAAGCATTCGACAAGGTCTGTCACCGCTTATTGTTTTTAAAGCTAACCCAACTGAATATCGACTACAATGTTCTGAAATGGATTTAATACTTTATTCATAACCGATTGCAGTTCGTTTCCGCTAATAAGTTTAATTCACCTTTCAAGTTTACTCGGGCGTGCCACAAGGGTCAGTGCTTGGACACCTTTTATTTCATATTTACATCAATGATCTCTCTTCTATTGTATCATCAAGCATTCTTTCGTTACCTGACGACTGCGTTGTTTTCCGCGAAATAAAATCCCCCGACGACGCTAACATTCTTCAACGTGAACGCTCTAACATTTCTCTTTGGTGTAATGAATGACTCATAGAACTTAATGCTATGAAGTGCAAAATTATGCGATTATCAAGAAGTGCTAACTCTCCGCCTGTGTACAACTTAAATAACATTGCCTTAGAACCGGTTACTTCATATTAATACCTGGGTGTTCATATTTCTGCTGACCTTGACTGGATGCGCCATATTGAGTACATTACTAACAAAGCTAACCGCATGTTTGGCTACGTGCACCGTAACTTTTCCAAAACTCCATAATACTTGAAATTATTGCTTTATATAACACTAATACGTTCTAATTATGAACACGCCGCCGCAATATGGGATCTCCATAAAGAAAAACGAATAAATTTGCTTGAGGTGGTTCAAAATAACGCTGCTCGATCGTTTTATCCTGTCCAACTTTAACAGTACCGCTTGTGTAACAAGCATGAAAGCTAATCTTTCGTTACCTCTTTTAGCATCCCGCCGGCAGACAATTCGTTTGAGCCTTTTTCATAAACTATACCATCACCCCATGCTACGCGATGCCCTCATTTCATCCCCAGATACGTGTCAAACCGCATTGACCATCGTCACAAAGTTGGCATTGAAACATGAAACACTATAACGGCATTTCAGACTTTCTTGCCTCGTACATCAGTGAATGGAACCGCCTTGGTTACCATGGTATCGGCGCATGCCAACAACTGCTCATCCGCGTGACGTCACGCACGGCTCCGATGGTGGAGCGGGCGCTCGGCCGCGGCCGCGCGACGGCGAAGCGCACGCCGCACCTGCTGCACCTCTCCGGTTGCCATGGTAGCGGCACATGCATGCAACTGGCCTCTCTAGACCACAGCGGAATGCTCGACTGGTAGCCCAGTGTAGCTCTCGCTACAAAATGAAGGGAGGAAGAAGTCAGGGAAAGGCTTTGGAATTTGCGTTCTTAAGCAGACTTTAGTGCAATCCTGTAATTATTTGACCGAACGAGCTGTATACGCTATCGCGTAAAAAATTATTCTGGATTAGCTCAGCTAATCCAGGATATGCAGAGCGAAAGATGTCGGCGTTCACTATGTTCATTGACGTTGGCGTTGACAATGTTCTAGATGGCGATGGCTTTGAGGAAAGGAAGGGCGCATAACTGGCTCCCTGGATATGCGGACGCTCCATTCGTGATTTGATACATGTGGCGGTGGTGAGAGAGAGATGTGACCTGAACACATTAGCGTTCACAGGCTGACAGCGTTGTGGCTGACATGCGGCACTGCGGCAATAGTTAGGTCGCAGCGTTCATTTGGCGATCAATCTCTCGCAATCAACCATTAACTGCATGCCACCTCCCAGGGTGGCAGTGAGGGCGCGCTGCCGGTCCAGTGTGCGGAACGCAATTAAAGCAGGCTTTTGCAGTGGACAGCAACGGTACATGAAAGTGACAGTGAAGTCTCCACTGACCAATGGAGCCGGTTGTGCGCCTTTCCTTTCGTGAAAATGAACGGCCTTTTCAAAGTTGTCAACGCCAATGAACTTTATGAACGCCGTCGGCTCACTTGTTTTGTTTGGTTTTTGAGGAAAGGAAATGGCACAGTAACCGTCTCACATATCTCGGTGGACACCCGAACCACGCCGTAAAGAAAGGGATAAAGAAGGGAAGGAAAGAAGAAAGAGAAAACTGAAAATTGAAAGTTGAATTTTGAGGAAGGGCGTGGCGCTGCGCAGCGGCGGAACACCTATGGCTCGGGGCTACTAGTAGCGCGTGCGCAGTAGTGACTAGGGAGCGAGAGAGAGAAATATCCGTGGCGAGGCGCGCGTTGTGACGTCATAAGCCTCCTCGGAGCACCGCCACGGCGAAATCGCAAGTTCGCGGCCAGTAAAGCTTTCGCTTTAAAAATGCCCGTGTTCTGCTTAATGTTAGTGCACGTTAATGGTGTCCATCTCTGAAATGACTGCTGAGCCCTGCACTATGACACGTCTTTCTACTTTCAGTCCCCTTTCATGCCTTCAAACAAGACGAAGATGATGTGTCCACTGAGAGTGAGAGACCACCTTCTGCTTTCCTGACAGTAGTTTCTTCTCGCAGACAACGCTCGAAGAAACCTCTGCACATTGCAAAGCTGCTATTTTGAATTGAAAGCACACGCAGTATGCGCAGTGAAGATGGTGGGTGGACCAGAATGCATTCCCACAAGAAGCTTCAGTTTTTTATTTTTAAGAATTTCTTTACCGACTTGATGAACTATGCAACGCCTTTTGCAGCAGCATCCAAAGGCAGCTTGAGGAGGCAGCTGGCAGCGGTAGCGATTTACCTTGTTGAAAGAAAACTCCTTTGTTGGCATAATCCGAAGGTTGACGCCCTATCACCCTACTAAATTTAGACAGTATTAGCAAAATTACTCGTTCGCCGTCTACGGGCTCTCCTCCCGTTCCTCTTTTACTGCTACCAGGTTTACTCCATCCGCGGTCGTGAAATATATTTTTTATCTTCCGTAACCTGCGATATCCTAGAGTATACTATACGGCGGCGCGCACAGGGTCTCCTTGTTTCCCACGATCAAGAAAAGGCGTACGACTCTTTAGAGCATGAGTATATTGACGGGACACTGGAATAATAATAATAGTAATACTTGGTTTTTGGGGAAAGGAAATGACGCAGTATCTGTCTCATATATCGTTGGACACCTGAACCGCGCCGTAAGGGAAGGGATAAAGGAGGGAGTGAAAGAAGAAAGTAAGAAATAGGTGCCGTAGTGGAGGGCTCTGGAATAACTTCGACCACCTGGGGATCTTTAACGTGCTCTGACATCGCACAACGCACGGGCGCCTTAGTGTTTTTCCTCCATAAAAACGCAGCCGCCGCGGTCGGGTTCGAATTCGGGAACTCCGGATCAGTAGTCGAGCGCCCTAACCACTGAGCCACCGCGGCGGGTCACGGGACACTGGATGCTTTCGGTTTCCCATCTTCTTTGGTGCTTTTCATTAAAGAGATGTACAGGGATATTTCAAGCACTCTTTCCTCGATGGCTGGGAGAGTACCGCATTCGATGTGGGGCGGGCGTCCGTCAAGGTTGTCAACTCTCCCCCTTTTCTTTCTCTTAGCATTAGACCCTTTGCTCGGCTGCTTCGCAAACGGCGAGGGGAGGAAAAGAATGGGAATGATGATGCACAAAGTGGTGGTAACTAAAGTGCTGGTCAAATCGTCAAAGAATCGTGCAGAGCGCCCGGTGTCCGTAGGCGCGGCTCAGGGGGGCGACCCTGGCTGTGGCGCAGCGGCCTAGCTTCCGGAGGGCGTCTATGGACGCGTGGTGGCAGTTGACTGCAGCTAGGCGTGTTGCGGGTCGTGAGATTGTCGTTACTGCTGCCGGGCGGAGCGGCCCTGTACCCAGGCAGGCGGCTACGGAAGGCGCAGTTAGGTGCGAGGAAAGGGAATAGCTGAGGTGGACTGCATGTGACTGGGGACATGCGCACTGCCAGCCGTGATGGGCTTGAACACAGCGGGTGGCCGCACGAGTGGCGCCCTTGCCACTGGCGCCGAGCTGTTCACGGAGAACGACGCCGGCGACGTAGCGGCAACCGGAGGCGCCCTCAGCACCGCGACAGCGACCAAGGGAACGTCCGTTAGCCTAGTCAGCCTAGGCATCTTGATAGACGACGGCTGATGACGCTGCAGCGTGGTAGGAAACTGGACCTGCAGTGGGTGAGAGGTTGTGTGCGGTGGACTGGCGTTGAACATGGTTGTGACGACTGCCGAACCACTGGTGTCAGGCTTCCTTGAAGTTGCGAACACCGGTAGGGAGCAAAAAGGGCCAGCATCAGTGGCCCGGTTTAACTTGAATACACGCGCTAGCAGTGGCGCAGGGTCCTTCTGAGGCAAAGTAGAGCTGGTGACAATCACCATGTTTGGTACTGCTGACACTGGGTTGGCCTTCTTTACATGCGTCGTGGGGCGTTTAGTGCATTGCGGACATTTGGAGGGGGTTGGGGTGAAGCTATCAGGCTTGGGTTTTGCCGAGAGCTCTTTAGCATCAGCTGACGGGGGCATCGACGTCACTGCAGAGGCCTGTTGAGCTGTTGGCTGCTGTGACGAGGCAGACGGGGATGCCGAAAACAGCGGCACGCATGCTGCCGCAGAGCGTGCCTTGTCGTCAGGAGGCGGTGGCGACAACGTCAGTGAAGGGCGGTATGTTGAGCTGGTATTGAGCCTACTTCGTGTGTCGTGAATAAGGATGGCTGTGCCGGAGACGCTGGGCTGGATGGCGGGGAGGCAGCTGGGGGCTGCCAAGATGAGCAGAGTTCTGACGAAGGCGGCGTGGGCGAGAGCGAGGCTGGTGCTGGGCCATACGCCAAGAATGACAGGGAAGACGCAACTGGGTGACTTTCCCGATCTGTGTCTACGTCGCATACGGCATTTCTAGCGCTCGAGCGGCGTGCCTGATTGATATGACTAGAATGATCTCTATTGTTTACTGAATGTTATTCCTGTGTTTTTGTAAAATTCTGTGCTACATCTTTGCATTGTCTAAAATATCCCAGTCACTTCGTTTTCGAAGTGCTTACAATTTTATTCTTTAAGAGCGAAAGCTGTTTCAGTTGGTTCAGTCATACGCTCTGCCATGAAATTACAGCGTCAGCCGTAGGATCTTTATTACATAGCGGATTCATTGCATATAAGATATTTGAGTGATTTCTTGATTTTTATATTTTAAATTTCATTCTATGCCTACCAGCTGCCCTGTTAGGTAGGCAAAAAAGTTTAGAGTAAGAAATTCCCCTCTCCGTGTTCGGGAAGAAGGGGAGATCGAAGAGCAGAAGGCAAGATTGAGAGGGTGGATGGCGATTGGTGGCCAGGTCACAATTTGCTGATTCGTACTGGCATGATTCGTACTGGCATCCTCTTAGGCTTTGGCAAACTTATGCGTTACACTGAGTAAATAAGGGTACAATATGTGACCAGAAATTGCTTTGTAAACTTACCTCAATATAAATGTCCGGGCTGGGAAATTTTTCATAGTGGTCGCAACAGCGCAATAAGGACCCGGGTGAAAAGGTTCAAGAGCAAACGTGTAAGATAGATGTTCATGTTTCAAAGGGATTTGTTGTGAAGTCCCTACTACGTTGTTCTTCCTGTTTCTTTGCTGTTTTGACAACAATAAATTAACCGACTTCATGATAACCGAGAGTGGCCATGCGACAGCTATACTTAAAACTTAGCTTCCGAAAATCTCAGTTGGTGCTTCTTTCAGCTGTGGTGTGCATGCCGGTGTGCGCGTGTGTTCTGCTTTCTTCATTACTGAATCCACACGCATCCGACCTCTATATATATATATATAGTAGCGGATGAAATGGCTTTAATACAGGTGAAAGCGCGGTGGATGAAAGCTGGTCGCCGACGGCCCAGAGCCCAGATCAGACTGTGCGCGTCTCTCTCCTCTTCTTCCTCGAACTCCGCGGCGTAACAATTTCCCCGGGTGCAGGTGATTCTCGTCCCCGAGAAAGTTACGTAGATCGGCGATGGCAGCGCTTCAAGCGAGCCACATGAACAACTTGTGTCTTGCGGGAACGGCGTTTATCCGTCGTCACTTTGGCGACGACGTAATTCACGTCAGTCAGTTGGTCCAACACGACGAAGGGGCCATCGTACTTGTACAGGAACTTCTCACACAACCCTCTTTTTGCGGATTGGCGTCCACAGCCAGATAAAGTCTCCTGGAAGTAAGTCACGGCACGATGACGCAGGTCGTAATGTTCTTTCGAACGGCGTTGCGAGAGCAGGGTACGTAAACGGGCTATACGACGGGCTTCTTCAGCACGGCATAGTATCTGGCCAACCGACTTGTTTTCGTTGGTGGAAAACGGGAAGATCGTGTCGAGAAAAACGCGGGGAGTTCTGGCATAAAGCAAATAGAAGGAAGAATATATGGTGACCTCATGATTGGCAGTGTTGTAAGCGTACGTCACATATGGCAGCACTCCGTCCCAGTTTCGATGATCAGACGAGACGTACATGGACAACATTGCCGTCAGAGTGCGATTGGTGCGTTTGGTAAGACCGTTGGTCTGCGGGTGGTAGGCTGTGGAGTGTCGATAGTCCGATCCACAAAGCCGGAGCATTTCTTCCACGACATCAGCAGTAAATTGCTTTCCACGATCACTTATTATAACACGGGGTGCGCCATGGCGAAGAATAACAGTGTGTAGGAGAAACGTCGAAACAGCATCAGCCTTTGCGGTAACGAGAGCGGCGGTTTCCACGTATCTGGTGAGATAGCCTACACACGCAATCACCCAGCGGCGTCCCTCAAAAGACATTGGGAAAGGACCTAGAAGGTCAATTCCAACTTTTTCAAAAGGGGAAGTGGGTGGTTTGACGGGCTGCAAAGGACCGGCCGGCGGGATGGTTCGTGGCTTAAATCGTTGGTATTCTTCACATGTTGCTACGTACTGCTTGGTGCTCTTATAAACTTGCGGTCAATAAAAACGCTGGCAAAGTCGGTGCATAGTGCGAGAAAAACCTTGATGTCCAGATGTGATGTCATAGTGCATAGCGTGCAAAACTTGCCGACGGAGACTTTTCGGAATGACCAAAAGCAGGGCAGCACCATCAACGGAGTAGTTCTTCTTGAACAAAATGCCATCTTTGACAGTAAAGAGCGTTGAATCTACTCCTTCTTCTGCCGCTGCTTTAAAGGGCTGCAATGAGTGGTCGCGACGTTGCTCACGCCGAAAGGTCGCCTTATTGGGGAAGGTCGGCGCGAGCGAGGCTAAACACCCGTCGAAACAGTCTTCTTCGGCGACTGAAGTCGGCAATGGGTGGCGTGACAAGCAGTCTGCATCAGCGTGACGGCGGCCACTTTTGTACGAGACAGCAAAGTTATATTCTTTCAAGCGCAATGCCCAGCGCGCCAGACGACCAGATGAATCGCGAAGTCCGATGAGCTAGCATAAAGAATGATGGTCTGTGACAATAGTGAAGTGGCGTCCATATAAGTAGGGTCGGAACTTCTGCTCAGCGAACACAACTGCGAAACACTCCAATTCGGTGACAGTGTAGTTACGCTCACATTTTGGTAACGTGCGGCTGGCGTAGGCAACAACGTTCTCAGCCCCACTATGCAGCTGGAGAAGTACTGCCTCAAGACCGACGCCGCTGGCGTCAGTGTGAACCTCCGTCACAGCAGAAGGGTCGAAGTGCCTCAGGAGGGGTGCTGAAGTGAGAGAAGATTTGAGGAGATGGATTGAGGACTCGCACTCAGGGGTCCACACAAACTGCGAATCCTTATGCAGAAGAGATGTGAGGGGGGTGGGCAATTTGCGCAAAGCCAGCAATGAAACGACGAAAATAAGAAGAGAGTCCCAGGAAGCTCCGAAGGCTTTTCAGGGTGCGTGGAGTTTAGAAATCGCGGACTGCAGCGATCTTCTGCGGATCGGGCCTGATGCCATCCTTGTCGATGAGGAAGCCAAGAACTAGAGCTTGCCGGCCCCCAAAATGGCACTTCTTAGAGTTCAAAATGAGTCCCGCTTTGCCGATGCATTCGAGAACAACACACAGTCTGGCATTGGGCTCCTGGAAGGTCTTGCCGAAAATGATGACATCATCCAGATAACACATGCATATCTACTATTTTAACCCTCGAAGGATAGAGTCCATAAAGCGCTCGAATGTCACGGGGGCGTTGCACAAACCAAACGGCATCACATTAAATTCGTATAAGCCATCTGGGGTTACGAAAGCGGTCTTCTCACGGCCGGATGGATGCAGGGGAATTTGCCAATAGCCATATCGCAAATCAACGGAAGAGAAATATGACGCGGAATGCAGACAATCGACAGCCTCGTCAATGCGAGGTAGCGGGTACACGTCTTTCTTGGTCAACGCATTTAAACGACGGTAGTCAACGCAAAATCGCCAAGAATTGTCTTTTTTCCGGACTAGGATCACAGGTGCGGCCGACGGACTAGAAGACTCGCGGATAACTCCTTTCTGCAGCATGTCGTCTACCTGTTCTTGAATTAACTTGCGCTCATCCGGAGATACTCTATAAGGTTTCTGGCGAATAGGGGGTGCGCTTCCAGTGTAAATTTTATGCTGCAGTCGAGAGGCAGGGAAATGGCTACCAGATCCGTTGGAGGCAAAGTCGAATACTTGGATATGAGCCGTCAAAATGTCTTTCAGGGTATGGCGTTCACTAGACGGGAGCGATTTTTGACCATGCGCTCAAGCGCAGCACCATATTCAGACTTTGCTTGCGCGGCGCCGCTGCAATGAGAAATAGTTTCAATGGTGGGGGTCACATGGTTCTCAAATCTCGCGAGTACTAGACCAGAAGGAAGACGAGCAGGCTCTTCTGACACATTCACAGTCCAGAGGTGTGCATGACCACCCACTGCCTCCAGGATGGCACGTGACACTAACACATTTTTCTTCGCCCCGTTCTGAACATCTGGCTCGACGACTATTGAGTGTCTTCCCAAGAAATGGTCCGATGATTTCACGGGCACAAATGTTGCCGTCATCAGAGGCAGCAGCACATCTTCTGTCAGGGAGAGAACTCCTTCATGATAACGGGACAGGTTATCCACTAATGCCGGAATAGTGTTCGACTTCAAAGAAATTTCACTGCTACCAAAGTAAAGCGTTGCACCACACTCGCGCAAAAAGTCAACACCCAAAATAACGTCATGTGTGGTACGTCTCAGCACAATGAATTCTGTTCTGTAGCACTCGTCACCTAGTACAACTGAAGCTGAGCACAGGCCAACCGGAACTAGAATTTCACCCCCAACTCCACAAAACGTACCAGTTCTGTCCCACACAAACATAACTTTGTGTCCAAGGCGGTTCTTAAATGAAAGACTCATAACTGACACAGCGGCTCCAGTATCAACCAAAGCATTCGTCTCAACATTGTCAACACACACTGACACTTTGTTCTTTAACATGATGATAGGCAGAGGTATTCTCGAAATTTACCGTTCGGCGACCTTACCTCCATCGGTCGCACCACCTAGTTTCCCAGCGGTAGAGAAACGGAGCGGCGACGTGGGGATGGTGAACGGCCTTGCCGCTGCGGCGGCGGAGTGATACTGTGATCGGAGAAAGGGGAGTCATTGCGTGAACCTCGGGGGAGGGGGGGAGGAGGCCGATAGAAGCTAGCGGGTGGCCGCTCCCACTGGGCGTCATTCCTGAAGCGTGGTGCGCGTTGTGCAGGGGGTCGAGAAAGTTGTCGATGCGGGCAAAAGCGGGAGATGTGTCCGCTGCATCCACAGCCGTAACATATGGGCGGCTGGCGGCTCTGGTAGCTCATATCAGGATCCGTTGGAGCTTGAGGAGAGGCGACAGACACGCGATGGGGCGCACCACGAGGCACTTCACCAGGATGGGACGGACGCTGCTGGAAATAAGGGTGCGACGTCGATTCCCGGGTCCGCTCGGAGCCGGTGGTGTAACATGGTCCGTTGCTATTTAGGGCAGCAGTCCATGGCGTAGGCTGTTCCCATGATGGCACGGACCTCCATGGCTCTTGGTAATGCACATCAAAATTTGTACGTGGCCGCTGAGCAGCCAACTCCTCGCGTACGATCCTCCTGACTATAGAAGCGATGTCTTCGGGGTCGGGGACGTCGATGCTGGCGACGGTTGTGACATTCGAGAGGCGGACGAATTTGGGCGCTATCCGGCGTGCTTTAAGCGCCTCAAATGCACGACACTGCTTTGTGACATCTACAACAGTATCAAGGGTGTCGCGTGAAATAAGGAAGTGATACACGTCCTCAGCAATCCCCTTGAGAAGGTGTCCGACCTTAACATCTTCTAGCATTTGCCGGTTGACAGTGCGGCAAAGTTTCAAACCTTCTTCGATGTACCGCGTGCATGTTTCGCCGGGCAGCTGGGCTCTCTGAGAAAGTTGCTGCTCAGCGCGTTCCTTCTTCGCAAGAGTGTCTCCGAAGGACTCACTGATTTCTTCGCCAAATCGGCTCCAGGTAGTGAGAATTTCCTCGTGGTTGTCAAACCAAGTCAGAGCCGTGCCAGCAAGGAAGAAAACGACATTGCACAGGCGGGCGTTAGAGCTCCAACGGTTGTACTTGCTGCACCTATCATAATGCCGAAGCCATTCTTCAACGTCCTCTTCGGTCTCGCCGTGGAACGTACGCCGCTCTCGCTGATGGAGCAAGGCCGTCTCTTGGTCAGGTCGCTGTACCCGAGTCTGCGTCGCTTGCGTGGTAGGCATTGGGATGAACAGTTGAGGAGAGAAAGGTGGCAAACCTGCTACACGGCGGCTGCGACGAGGTACTGGCGAATCCAGGACGTATTCACCCAGCACCTCCACCAAATGTAGCGGATGACATGGCTTTAATACAGGTGAAAGCTCGGTGGATGAGAGCTGGTCGCCGACGGCCCAGAGCAGAATGTGCGCGTCTCTCTCCTCTTCTTCCTCGAACTCCGCGGCGTAACAATATATATATATATATATATATACATATATATATATATATATATATATATATATATATATATATATATATATATATATATATATATATATATATATATATATATATATATATATATATATATATATATATTGCCACCTGGTGTTCTCAGGTGGCGCTGAAGTGTCTTCGAAGACGTGGAAGTGTCTCTCGCTGGCTGGCTGGCTGCTTGCTGTATTCTGCTGGTTAGCGACCTGTCTACCTGTTTTCCGTTACATATTTTGGTGTAGGTGCTGGGTAAAGATCCCTGTATATGTCTCATACTCCTCCGGATACCCTGGGCTCCAGTCCTTCGCTAGTGGACACCCCCGTGCACCGTGCTAGCCGGAGAAATCAAGGCCTACCTCCCGAACACGGGCTTTTGGAGTCTGCCAGAGCACCCACCCATCGACCTGTCATGCCAGCTGCTGCCTACTACACCTTGCAGAATCCGCGACTGCCCAAACCATTCCACGGCAGTCAGCTCGAAGACGTAGAGGACTGGCTTCTCGAGTTTGAACGCGTGGCCTCATTCAACCAGTGGGACGACGCCGCTAAACTTCGAAACGTCTTCTTTAGTCTCGAGGATGGTGCACGTACCTGGTACGAAAACCGAGAAGACGCCCTAACATCATGGCACGAGTTCCGCCGACGCCTGCTGGAGACCTACACCAGCACGGATCGTCGAGAACGGGCTGAACGGGCTTTGCAGTCTCGCATTCAGATGCCGAATGAGACTGTAAGCATGTACGTGGAGGATATGACTCGGCTCTTCCGGCGAGCTGACCCGGCCATGCCCGAAGATAAAAAGGTGCGCCATCTCATGCGCGGCGTTAAAGAGCAACTTTTCGCTGGCCTCGTGCGCAGTCCACCTGGGACTGTTGCTGAGTTTCTCTCGGAGGCGGTCACGATGGAGAAGATGCTCTTGCGGCGGTCTACCACCTACGACCGGCCGGTACTCGCCGCTTCACTTACAGAGCCGCTTCCTGCCTTCGGGGCTAACCCTGGTCTTCTCCGCGACCTGATCCGCTCCGTTGTGCGCGAAGAGCTCCAGGCGCTTTTCGGTGCTCCCCTGCCGACGGCCGGCTCTCTCGCTAGCCTGGTCCGCGAAGAGGTTCAAGCCTTGAGACCTTCGTTCCCGTCCGTTGACCCGCCGCCTTTACCAACGGAGTGCCGTCGTCCAACGTACGCTGAAGCCTTGCAACGTCCTGCGCCCTCTTCGGCGCAGTTTCCTCCGTCCAATCAAGGCTCGCTGTTTTCCGCACACCCCGACACGTACTACATCGACAATCGACGATCACCCCAGCGGAAGACGGACCTGTGGCGTGCTCCGGATCGGCGGCGTCTCTGCTTTCACTGCGGGGAACCCGGTCATCTGTATCGCCAGTGCCCGTATCGACAGCTTGGGCTGCAGGGGTTCCCTATCGACATGCCCCGTCCACCAAGAGGTCAACGACCCCGGGAGATCGAGGACTACGTAGCCCAGCAGCGCATGGCGACAATTCCCCAGCGGCAGTCTCGGTCTCCATCACCACGCCGACCTTCGCCACAGCCCCAAAGCTCCTCCTGGATGGCGCAGAGACGGTCGCCAAGTCCCCGCCGGGAAAACTAAAGAGAGCGACCTCAGGGGGCGAGGCCGCTGGCAATCGATACGAACAAGACCCCCCGACAACGCGAACAGCGACCGACCGCGATTTAAAGGCAACGACTGCAGTACCTGAACTCGGAGATCGATTCTCGTTGGATATACCCGTGCTTCTCGATGGCTATAAGGTTAGTGCTTTGGTGGACACTGGCGCTGATTTCTCGATTTTAAGCGGAAAGCTAGCGGCGCTTCTTAAAAAAGTAATGACACCATGGTCCGGCACGCAGATTCGCACGGCTGGCGGACATGTCGTAACTCCGCTTGGCCTATGCACAGCAAGAGTCCAAATTCGCAGCTCCACATTTGTTGTCAGCTGCCTAGTTCTACCGAACTGCTCCCGTGACTGTATCCTTGGCGTTGATTTTCTCCGAGAGTATGGAGCTATTATTGACCTCCGAAAGCGCACTGTCACATTTTCTACCGAGAAAGCTGATGTTTACTCCGAGGACTGTCCACGCCGCGCCACCCTTAGAATATCCGCCGAGAGCGTTTGGATTCCGCCACGCGCCAGCGTTTTTGTGAGTGTTCACTGCGACGGACTACGTGAAGGGACAGCGGTCAGCCTGGGCGGCGTACCGGGGTCCACACCCAAACTTGGTCTCCCGGATGGTATTCGACGTGCCGATGACGGAGGTTGTAGCGGCGTGCATCCGTGCCCTGCTGCCGCTGAATGTGAAGACGGGCAAGTTGACGTGCTTCCTCGGCGCGCTGAGCGAACTGCTCGGCGTCTGGCGTGAGTGAGTGGTCATCAGTGCTGCATGGAAGCATTGCATCCAGCATCGTCTGAACGTCACGTCCGTAGACCAGACGAAATGGTGTAAATCGGGTCGTCTCCTGGGTAGCCGTGTTGTAAGCGTATGTGACGTACGGGAGAATCTCGTCCCAGGTTTTGTGCTGCGAGTCTATGTACATTGCGATCATGTCGGCGATCGTTCTGTTGAGTCTCTCTGTGAGCCCGTTCGTCTGTGGGTGATAGGCAGTAGTTTTGCGATGGTTCGTGTGACTGAGCTCGAACACGTCGCGCATGAGCTGTGCCGTAAACGCCGTACCTCGATCAGTGATTACGTGGGACGGTGCGCCATGACGCAGCACGATTTGTTGCATAAAAAACTGGGCGATCTCAGATGACGTACCGCGCTGCACCGCTTTAGTTTCCGCATACCTTGTTAAATAGTCGGTCGCGACTATGATCCATTTATGACCGGCCGATGACACAGGGAATGGGCCCAGAAGATCGATGCCGACTTGATCAAAAGGCGTCCGAGGGAATTCAATAGGTTGGAGCAAGCCCGCTGGCTTGAGAGGAGGCGCCTTACGACGTTGGCAATCGCGGCAGTCTCTGACGTAACGCTGGACGGCGTGAGAAAGTTTGGGCCAATAATACGCCTGGCGCACGCGTGCAAGTGTGCGGGCAAAGCCCAAGTGGCCGGAGGTCGGTTCATCGTGACAAGCAAGAAGGATATCGGCGCGGAGATCTGCCGGAACGACGAGGAGGTGCGCTCGGTCAACAGTGCTGGAGTTTTTCTTAAACAAAATGCCGTTCCGGAGACAGAAGGCCGGCAGGTTTCTAGAAAATTGTCGGGGTACGACAGAAGCTCGGCCCTCCAGATAATCAATGATAGGTCGCAGGTCTGGGTCAGCTCGCTGGCGGGTCATTAGGTCTAAGGCGCTGACAACTCCAATAAAACCACTCTCGTCCTCTATGCTATCATCCGCTAACCCGACGGGCGCGCGAGAGAGTGCGTCAGCGTCTTCGTGCGTCTGGCCAGATTTGTGCACAATGGTGTAATCGAATTCTTGGAGGCGGAGGCTCCATCGGGCTAGGCGCCCCGATGGGTCGCGAAGATTTGCAAGCCAGCACAACGAATGGTGGTCGGTAACTACTTTGAACGGGCGGCCGTAGAGGTACGGACGAAATTTCATGGTTGCCCACATAACCGCAAGGCATTCTTTTTCTGTGGTCGAATAGTTTGTTTCAGCGCGAGAAAGCGTGCGGCTTGCATACGCGATGACCCTTTTCACGCCACCTTGGTGTTGGACGAGTACGGCGCCGAGGCCGACGTTGCTCGCGCCGGTGTGGACTTCGGTTTCAGCCTCTTCATCAAAGTGCGCAAGAACAGGGGATGTTAGCAGTCGTCTGCGCAGCTCGGCAAAAGCCTCCTGCTGCTCGGCAGCCCACACGAACTGTGTATCATTGCGCGTGAGGTGGTACAGGGGTGCGGCAATCTTTGAAAAGTCGGCGATGAAGCGGCGGTAATATGCGCACAGACCCAAAAAACGTTGCACACTTTTCTTTTTTGCAGGAACAGGAAAGTTGGCGACGGCAGCAGTTTTCTCGGGGTCGGGCTTAACGCCATCGGCACTCACGAGGTGACCGAGAAACTTCAACTCTTTGTACCCAAAGTGGCACTTCTCGGGCTTTAGCGTTAAGTCGGCCGATCGGAGGGCATCTAATACTGTCCTCAGGCGTTCAAGGTGTTCGGCAAAGGTTTCGGAAAATACGACGACATCATCGAGATAAACCAAACAAGTTTGCCATTTTAGTCCAGCGAGAACGGTATCCATCATCCGCTGGAAAGTTGCCGGCGCTGAACATAGCCCAAAAGGTAGCACTTTAAATTCGTACAGTCCGTCGGGTGTCACGAACGCCGTTTTTTCGCGGTCCCGCTCGTCGACCTCTATCTGCCAGTACCCACTCTTTAAATCAATGGAGGAGAAGTACTGGGCGCGACGAAGACTGTCGAGCGAGTCGTCGATACGAGGCAGCGGGTAGACGTCTTTTTTGGTGATGTTGTTCAGTTTCCGATAATCCACGCAGAAGCGGAGTGTCCCATCCTTTTTCTTCACCAGCACGACAGGTGAAGACCAGGGGCTGCTGGAAGGTTGAATGATTCCATCTGAAAGCATCTCCTTCACCTGCGTTTGGATCGCCTCACGCTCCTTCGGTGAGATACGGTACGGCTGCTGATGGATGGGGCGGGCATCGTCGGGCGTAATGATGCGGTGCTTGAGAAGAGCCGTTTGCCGGACTTTCGACGAAGAAGCGAAACAGGAGGAGTATTCGAGTAGGAGGGCACGTAGTTCTCGCTGTTGAGTCACCGAAAGGTCCGGGCTGATGTCAAGGGATGGGCGCACAGGTCTAACAGCTTCGAACGCGAAACATTCAGAAACCTCCGCTAAGGGGTCGGCGAATGCGATGGCAGTAGCACGAAAAAGGTGCCGGGGCTCGTTAGAGAAGTTAGTCACCAGGAGCTCAGAGCAGCCGTCGCGGAGATGGATGAGACCTCGCGCTGAGCAGATGCCGTGGGTGCCGAGTTTTGCGCCGCGTCACCGAAGTGACCTACGAAGTTCTTCCTGACGGGACTGTGCAGCCTCAGCGTCGTCCACCCCGCTCTGAGGTTGTGCACGTTGTCCGCATGAAACCCTACTTCACGCGGTAATGGATAGTACGCTCAGTGTTCTGCTAGTTTTCGCGTGGGACACCTTCGCCCACCTCCCTTGTACATTTTTGTGTGCTTGTGCTGTTTTTTTTTCTCTTTCCACTGCCCATACTGCAACCCCGCTTTTGTTTTTCTTTTTTTTTGGAGGGGGAGTAATGCCACCTGGTGTTCTCAGGTGGCGCTGAAGTGTCTTCGAAGACGTTGAAGTGTCTCTCGCTGGCTGGCTGGCTGCTTGCTGTATTCTGCTGGTTAGCGACCTGTCTCCCTGTTTTCCGTTACAATATATATATATAATATATATATATATATATATATATATATATATATATATATATATTCAAAGTTGAAAACGCTTCATTTAGCCATAGATTTATTTTGAGTCGACGTTTCGGACAGAGCCTGTCCTTTCTCAAGACTATATATATAAATATATGCTTAGGGGGAACGTGTAAGGCCGCGCTTCGCCAACGCGTACATTTTTTTTATTCCCTTGGCTTGCGGTCACTGCGGGCCTCCGGTCTACGCTCCATATATATATATATATATATATATATATATATATATATATATATATATATATATATATATATATATATATATATATATATATATATATATATAGTGTACACATAATATTTGTGTATAGTACCACTCCCCCTATCATTTCTACCTGTCCCCTCACCTTTTTTATTTCATTTCTTCAGCCTGCCGACTGTTTTATTTCAGCTGCCTCAGCTCAGGTACTTCCGTAGTAATGGCAGATGCCGGAGCTACCAAAATGTTTTTCTTCCTTTTTATTTTTATGTTAACAATTAACCACAAGTACTACTTTTATTCCGCAGTTATGCACTATAGCATTTTATGCATTTGTGTATTTCCGCTGTCCCAGCTCAGGTGCTTCCCGTAGCGATAGAAGATGCGGGGCTAGTAAAATTCTTTCCGTTTTTTTATTACTCTGAGTAAACCGCTACGGCTAGTTATGCATTTCTGCGGTAACCATTACGAAAACCGTTAATTGTGGGAGATACATAGAGAGATAGAGAGGAACAGGGAAAGCAGGGATGTTAACCAGAAGGGTGTTCTGGTTGGCTACCCTGCACTGGGAAAGTGGAATGAGTGGATTGAAAAGGGAAAGTGGCAAGGGGCGAGGAGTGCAGTCTATCCTTCAAGTCAGTCGCTGCCAGCCAGCCGCAAAACAGTGTGGTTTCTTGGTACCGCAGTGTTCATTCATGTGGAGGTTCTTGGCCGGTGGCGGCAGTTGAGTAGAGCCGCCAGAACTGGATGTAGCGCGTCCAGTGCTTGAAGTGCGTTGTATGCTGCTGCGTCCGCAGTCTAGGAAGCAGAGCGCGGAGGACATTCATAAAAGATGTGAGCATCGCAATCAGTTGGAGATCTTGGCCATGGTCCGGATTGTGGCTTTTGTCTGGGTCAGTCTTACGCGTTGGACATTGGGAATTGGGCGAAGACCCTGACTCCGTTGATGTGCAAGACTTCGGTTGGGGCGGCCAATTAATATCAGAGGCAGGAGGTGCGTCACCAGACGCCCGGCTCCCTTGATTAACGCGTTTGCTGGAGGAGGCGGACAAGCTGAAGGGGAGCTTGAGGCCTAGTGGATAATGTTCTGACACATTCGAAAAGATATTAGACCCCTTTCCTGGTGGCCGAAATTATATTCCAGGTACATTTTCGCTAAAAACCGCACCCTAAAAAATAACAATCCAATGCAGGTTACGCAACCGCACCCTAAAAAACAATCAAGCCAATGTGTGTTACACTAAAGCGCTATTCTCCTTCAATAAACGAGCCATCGTTTTAACGTACAATTGTTCTATTTTGTATTGCATCTGATGTACTGCATGCAGCACACGAAAGCTATTTTTATAACGTTTCTTATGTTACCAGAGGCACAGAAAAAGAGAATTGCCGCCAACCTAGCGAATAAATAAAAATAATTATGAACTTTCTAAACATTACAGCTAATGTGCAAGTGGTTATTAGAAACTCTGATGCGGTCGCATTCATCGACTGCTTCTCTCGGCGGAATAATAACACGGCGCCTGTTCCTAGTTACTGCCCTCCCGAGTATTAACTTAATCCGATTTAACGCGCCTTTAACGCAGTGAGGGTTGGCTTGAAACTCTTCTTATTGCAATGAAGCGGTTCCGTAAAATATTGATTCTATCTCGTTGGCCGAAAGTGGATGGCAAACCGTTATCTACGTCACCGGCCGCTTTGCACCGTTCGGCAGAAAAAAAAAACCCATGCGGCCAACAGAGCTTCAACCGGATTTCGAAAAAAAAAAGTAGAAAAGAGCTTGCTAAATCAGGCCGGCCTTCAGAAAATCTGCTCGCACAGCATAGAAATGTTAGCCTGTGCCACGTATTTTTGCGCCAAACGAACGTAAACAGGTATAATCGTCCCTGGAATTAGTCGTAAATATCTACTGAGGTGGGTAACAGAACTAAGCACAAAAGACTCCATTTCTTCGCTCAATATTTACTTGCCCCTCTCCCTCCCCCCTATGACAAGCATAACGTTCTCCCAGTATGCGCTTTTCACTTCAGTGAACTAGACATAGGTGTTGGGCTTTTATACTTGCATTTCGTTGAGGTTTCTCTGAGTCCACGTTTTATGCCCAACAATAACCAAACCAAACACGAAACCTTATATTCCCAGCGCCTCTCCATGGTGATTAAAGTGCGGTGCAGAATGCCTTGTGTATTACTGATAAACTTACAGGATCGTTGTTAGCTGTATAAAAGGGTTAATGCATCCCTACACATCTTCATGATGTCAGAACTTGCCGAGCATGAAATGTGGGATGGGTCGTTATAACCTACATGCACTGCGGTTTAAATTCTGAGGGTAGGGAAACTATGCGCATCATCATAACATGGAGCCGTGCACGTGAAACCAACGCATACCTTCGGGCTTTAGCAAAGAATGTATAGAGACGTACGAAAGTTATAGTGGAATTCCTGTTCGCCGTAAGACAATGCACGGTAGTTCCTCGAGAGGCTGATGCAGCGAATTGCACTCTAGTAATTTCTGGTTTTCAATACCTCGTTAGCGTTGCTAAGCGTTGATTGCTTTACACGATTTGTCTTTTTGCTAGTTGGAATTTTTCCGTGTTTTGCGGCTGGGACAATTTCCAAGTGCATGAGACTGGGAAATGAAATGAAACAACAAGATGTTGCAGAAGAACAAATTCTGCCACTACTGCATTGAAGAGGATAAATATTTGTAGGTACTATTCATCGAGAAGGATTATAATTAAAAAAAGTGTGCCATTCCCGTATAGCAAGCACATATGCTAATGATACCTCCAGCAAGCTAAGCCTGCATTGTTTTCAACCTCACTGTAAGAGTGTACACGGCATCTTTGTGTGTCCGACAGTAACGCCCGCCAAAACGGCCCAGATATGTCAGTGTTGACGCCGTTCGTCTACTGGCCCTCGTCGGCATTCACACGTTTGTCGCGGGCGATTCAGAGTCGGCGCTTTGAATGCGAAGTTGATTGCTCGTTTTTGCGTAAAGAATGAACAATGAAAATGTTCATGAGTTTTTACAGCAACAACAAACTTAAAAACGTGAGGCTCACTATTTCCGAGGGAGTGCACAAGTTCGTTTTCACGGATCGCCCTTTGAAACAACGGCGCTGCAGAGTTGAAATCTCTTTGAGAGAGTTTAGATATTCGCTACCCCAGCGCCATCTTTCCGAAAATGTGACTACATAGATGTGAAACCTCTCGCTGTGCACAGCAGATGGCAGACTGTTATTGCAGATAGAGAGCAGCGCACGTTTCTAAGGGGTGTTTCTTTGAAACCACGACACAGCTGCGACATTTAAACCGCAGCCAGCTGCGAAGCGACGGGAAGCGAACACAAGAAATGTGGGGAGTTACCGCTGTGCGAGAGCGTAAAAAATTTGTTAACGTAGCCGAGTTCATATGACGGCTCTTAGCTTACACAGCGGCATGTATGGCGCGGTAGAACAGCGCCCCTTTACCGCTATTGTGCGCTGCCGCAACATTGGTGCTCATGCTGTTCGTCATCAAGCAGGCGCGCGTGTGATCTTCACACAAGACTGACCAACTGTTAGTCAGAGGCAAGGGCGGAGGAAAACACAAAAGGCGATACTGGTGATTCTTCAGGAGAATCCAAATGTATGGGCAAGAAAACGAGGAACCAACACAGAAAAAAAGAGAAAATAAATGGCACTTATCCCCACGGTGGGAGGAGTTGCCCGCGCTAGCAGTAACGTGAAATGCTCAATGGAATGTTTGCGCCACGGGCAGAGGTTCTTCTCCTGTGGTTATATACGGTGTGAATGGGTTACAGTGAGGGTCGTTAGTGGTGCAATCTGAGACTAGCGGACCTCATCAAGCAAGGTGTTTGCAGGCAGCTTCCATGTTCCGCGCTTCCCGTCAAATTTCCTTAATATACATAAACAATATATTATGTGTGGTCGACCACCCAGGCGTTGTCTGTAACGACGGCTGGTGTAGTACGATTAAAGATTGCGATGAAGCAATCGCCGAATTATATAGTCCGCTTTTAAGAGGTGTTTCGAGAAATCTGGAGGGTCTTGGAGCCGATGACCGATCACGGAAAATGACGACCGGCAATGAATACAAAGATTGAATGACGCGCATGGCACAGCTTCGTGTCACGCGGGGACCACCCGACAAAAAGGAATCTGACAGAAGCATGCACCTACACTAGACATCGCACCAAACTTAAGGACAGTAATTTAATTATAACATAAAGCTCTGCAAAACGCACTCAAAACTCCAGAGAAGCGTGCGGTAGCGTGTTCGACAGAACACGACGCCCAGCCTGACACAAATGCTACGAGATGCTAGAAATACAGACAGCTAATTTTCGGGTAATTTTTTCTTTTCTTCAATGAAGCGGAAGACACTAGTACGCAGGAATGACCACGTGATTTTCACCTACCACCGCTAAATAATTTAAAATCGAATTTTTTCTGTCATGCTGTGTCAGTATCGGTGTCAACAGCCGAATGATGGCTGTAACGTAAAAGAGTGTTTTTGTGTCAAGTGAGGCATAAAAACGCCCATATAATTGCTGCTTAATCGTTTTAATTTACTCCATAGCTGAAGCCAGCCTTCCTCAAGAGCCAGAATGACAAGAGAGAGAGAGAGAGAAAGCACTATATTCGCACCCGTCAGAGAGTATGGGTGATGGGTGAGACGCAGCTCCCCTTTCACCGTCTGCCTCCCCCCTAGACGTCAGCTGGAATCAGTTGACTTCCGGCGGCGGCCTGGGCATGACAGATGACTTGTCGCTGTACTTGTTCTTCCTGGCTATGGAGGGAGGATTCCCATGACTCTCTGTTTCCATGTCGACCATTTAGCGCTGGGCAAGCATGTGATTTAGGGTCGCTATGTCTTCACAGTTTATGCAAATTGGAGAGTGCACCTCAGGATGCCATTTGTGTAGGACATACGGGTCTGGAAAAGTACCCGTCTGCAGTTTTCGCCAGATTACTTCTTCCTTCTTTGTGAGAGATGTATGGGGGGGAGGCAGGGTTCTCCTCCCCACTCTGTAGTGTTCTAGAATTTCACTGTAAGTGATTAAGTGTCGCTTTTTGGACAGGGAGTATTCTGCCTGCGCTGGGGCCCGGTGTGTGAGTGCTCGGGCGACCTCGTTGGCGATCTTGTTCCCTGTGAGTCTGCTATGGCCGGGTGCCCATATTATGCTAACTAGGTTGTTAGGTACGTTCTCCTTGCCTGCTTGCAGAATTTTGCCGGCCTCCTTGGACACTTGACCATTGTCATAGGCTTTGATTGCAGTTTTAGAATCGGTGATGATAATTCTAGTTGATGGGTTTGTGATTGCCAGGGCAATCGCCCCCATCTCTGCCTCCTCTGGTGAAGAGTGTCTTACGCTACAACCTGAGATTAGCTCGCCTTTGTCGCTCACTACTACTGCAGCGTAGTGGCCTTCTGGGTACTCTGCCGCATCGGTGTACACAACCCCTTGTTTTTGGAGGAGGGAGCTTTGGAGTCTTTATACTCTGCTTCTCCTGCGTTCCTTGTTGTGTATGGGGTGCATGTTTCTTGGGATGGGGAGTATTCTTAATTTGTTGGCAATCTCTTTGGGGATGGTGGTTATCCCCTCTCGTGATTCTGGGTTTTGGTAGCTCAGTTTCCTAAGGATGGATCTGCCCGTCTTGCTGCCAGTTAGTCTGACATATTGTGCCGTGAGTTTAGCCTCGCACATTTCCTCTAGTGTGTTCGACACTCCTAGGTGGAGGATCGTCTCGGTTGATGTGCACGCAAGTAAACCTAGGGCAGTTTTTACCCCTTTCCTGATGAGAATGTCTACCTTGTCTCTCTCTGCTTTAGTTGTCTTTAGGTACGGGATAGCGTAGGTGATTCGGCTAATAATGAAAGAATGAACAAGCCTAAGTAGGTTCGCCTCCTTCATCCCCGCGTTTTTGTTTGCTATCCTCTTGAGAAGCCTGCATGTTTGGTTGGTCGTGGCTTCAAGTCGGTTTATTGTTTCGGTGTTTCTCCCATTTTGTTGTATCCACATACCCAGTATCCTGATCTTGTCCACCCTTGGGACCGGGGTGTTGTTGACCAGGAGCTGGATATTAGCCTGCTGCTGGCTCATGATTAGCATCTCCGACTTTTCCGGTGAGCATTTTAGCCCTATGGGTCTCAGATAGCTTTCCGTTTCCCATATTGCCCTTTGTAGGGTGTCTTGTATTTGCCCATCGCTCCCCCCTCTGTCAACCCAAAGGGTGAGGTCATCAGCGTAGAGAGTGTGGCAGAGGCCCTCTAGCTTTCTGAGTCGTTCTGGCAGCCCGATCATAGCAATGTTAAAAAGAATAGGAGAGAGCACCGATCCCTGCGGTGTTCCCTTGTTGCCTAGCATAATGTTTTTTCTTATTGTGCCCCCGATTTCTATGTTTACCGTTCGGTCCGTGAGGAAGCTTTTGATATAGTTGTATAGCTTGAGTCCTACATTTAGGTGATTGAGGTGCGACAGGATCGCTTGGTGTTTGACGTTGTCAAACGCTTTGCTAACGTCAAGCCCCACTATGACTCTCGAGTCGCTAGTCTTCCTTTCCAATACTTGTTCTTTGATTTGTAGCATGACATCGTTAGTGGACAGTTGTTGTCTGAATCCGACCATGCTGTCTGGGTAGAGTTCTTTACCTTCCAAGTATCCGTTGAGCCTATTCTGTATGACGTGCTCCATGAGCTTGCCTACACAGGAGGTTAACGATATTGGCCTAAGGCTCTCAAGTTTGAGTTCTTTTCCAGGTTTGAGGATGAGGACTAGATTTGCTGTTTTCCACTCCCCGGGTATCTCCCCCTGTTCCCAACACTTTTGAATGAATGCTGTTAGTTGCTGGAAGGAGTCGTCATCGAGATTTCTAAGCATCTTATTGCTGATCCCATCTGGGCCAGCCGCAGTTTTTCCGCGGAGCTTGTTTAAGGCCGCTTGGACCTCTCTTATGGAGATTGGTTGGTCTAGCTCCTCGTTGTTTTCGCCGCTATAGTCGGGCAATGTTTCGGTGTTTGTTTCCCCTATGTACCTCTCTTTTATCTGGTTGATCATCTCCTCCTCCGATCCCTGGAAATTGTGAATGACAAATTTTGGAAATTGTGGAATGACAAAGAATGTGGAAGCAGCGATTATATTCCAGTTTTACATGTCTCACGTGTACTATAAGCACACGTTTACATAACTGTCCTCATTCGGCTGTTAAAGTTGAAACCGAAACAGCAGAGAAACAAATGCGATTATAAATTATTTACCGGTTGTAGAAAAATACCAGGTGGAAATCCATGTATAATAATTCCTTACGCTTCACAAGAAACGAAAACACGCACACAAAAGCTAGGTGTTTATATTCCTTTAATAACTGAGAAACATGCCAGTACCCATCGGCAGAATCGGCTTTCATATTTTTTTAATGAATTCTGGGCAGGGGAGATTTTTACAAACACCGCACTTTCGGCAGTGCAATACCATATTCAAGCTTGTTGCTCATTTGGGCAAGTTGTAGGGTCTGGAAGAGGAGCTTTTTAGAACTCCAGGGGATCTTTGCAAACAACATGCTCGTTGCCAAGCGCAAATGTTCCTCTTCATGAAACAAGACATGTGGTCTTTGAGTACCTGAGCGGCTGACGAACTCGCTGGCTGACACCTTCACAAGTTATATCGAGGTTACTGCAGCTTCTTGAAGAGTTTTCATTGTTTCTGATGGCAATTCGTCCAGTTATGCGGCCGAACCAAAAAAATATAAGGGTTCGTCGCTACGATTTGACTGAATTTCAGGCATTTTTTGCGCTGAAAAACACGCACACGAAAGAAAACGAAGGACACGAGACTGGCGCCTAACTTTTTGTTAACTACGTTCAAGTGAATAGCCACCCGATTCTTGGCCGATCCCCCAGTGTGGGTATGTGCCATCTTTTGACAGGCTAACAACAACAACAACAACTTGCGTTAATTCTGTTGTTGTCGTTGTTGGCCTCAAACATGCGTTAATTATATACACGGGAAGCGCCAGTCCCGTGTCCTTTCTTTTCTTTCGTGTACGTGTTTCTTAAGGATAAAATGCCATCTGCATTTGAAAATCACCTAGCCCGTCTGCAAATTCTTTTAGATATGACTAAAGCGGCCGCTTTCATGTGATCTCCTGCTGCCGTTTCGCATTTTCATTCTAAACTTATAGCGCTACAAAACGGAGAGCACGGGCGTGTAATGTGATCAACACAGACTCACAAGTGGTTTTTTTTTATTAGAACAGATATATAGATGTACCCACCAGAACAGCTGATTTCTCAGCTATATTGAACTTAAGCCACCTAAGTATCAAACAGACAAGTGCGGTAAAGGATAGCTTCTTCATGGCTTGCTTGCTTGTATTCGTTTAATTGGCTTTAACCTCCAAAACTGACGCAGGCTATGAGGGAGGCCACAGTGTAGAGCTCCGGAAATTTCGACTACTTGTGGTCCTTTATAGCACACTCATGTCGCACAGTAAACGAGACTCCATTCGCCTCCATTAAAATGCGACCGTCATAGCCGGAATCGAACCCGCGTCTTTCGGGTCAGCAGCCGAATGCCGTAACCACTCAGCCACAGCGGCGGCTCCTAAAGGCTTGCCATATTATCTCCATACTACTTACATTGACTAACTCAAGAGCAGCCTATCGAGAATGCATCAGTTATTTGTCAGTACTCTGAACTACAGTAGCGAAAATGTAGTTGAGGCTGAGAGCCATATCGGTGCCGACTAAACGCTGAGGCGGCTGATGAGCGTACCGATGTGTTAAGTAATAAGATGTCATTGCCCGCAATCAAGAACCAATTCTCAACACATGATTTTAATAATAATAAGGAATACATGAAGTTTTTCTCAATTTTATGTTAATTATATACATGAAGTGCGCGCCGACATAACTACCACCGTGACAGCGGTAGTGTGTCGTCTGCTATTACAATTCCTCCTTTTCTATTTCGCTGCAACTTTAACTCATATCGCATAGTCACGTGCGAATTGTCGCATTTACTTTCTCGCCTGTGTAAGGCTGCAGCAAGGACAAAGCTGTGATTTACCACCTATATAAAGTCCTGTCTTCCACCAGTAAATGCAGCCCTCTCTTCTCCGGCACTCTTCTTATCCAAGCTTCTTTCGCGCAGTTCTTTTCTTAGTAACTGACCACTGACTCCCCAAACAGCGTGCTTTCTGCCGCCCTCTGGTTGGTTGGTTGGTTGGTTGGTTGGCCTCAAACAATGCCGGCAGATACCCACTGCGGGGGAGTGGACAAGACACAAGCCGTTACTTGCTGGATACAGGAAAGTTTTGACAAGAAAAGGAATAGGAATAATGTGTAGGCTGATAGATTGGAAGACGCAAGGACAGGGCTCCTGATAACTTGGAGATCGCCGCCCTCTGGTGTGTTTATCTTTGTCACAGTCTTCGTCTTTGCCGTGACCATTAGCTGCGAAATCAAGCCATTAATTATAGGCTCCTTATGCACGATTTATTTCACTTATTTTTCGTGTTGGGTATCACTACATAACTCTTATTCGGCAAGGCGGTTCTCTAGATGTTTCTTTGGCTGCTAATATCATTTAAAGGTCGCGGTCTCAACTCTGATCGTGCTTTCTCATGTTTTCCAATGGTGCGGACGAGCGGAAACAGCATGGGTGAATATCTGCGAACAAGGGAGCTAAAGATGTAGCCGTTAAATGCAGTTCTACATTAATGCCAGGATTTAACGCAATTTGTCCTGGAATTGTCCTGTGAATGGTACGTGCGCGTGCTTGTTTCGCAAGCTTTTTTTTTGCGGAATAAGCTTTCCAAAGCAACTTGTAAGGAAAAAATGCTCGCCTGTATTTCTCTAATATGGTGTAAGCTGGAATGTGCATGCGCTGTGTGGGATCTGCATACTAAAACCAATGTTTAAATAATGTGGAAGAATCTAAAGGAAAGCGATACGAGGAATTTCGTGCAAATTTTCTCTCTTCAATTCCTCTTATGAACTTATTAAATCTACTCGCATCAGACCCCTTAGCGGACGAATAAAAATATTCTTTGAAATTTATTTCTCTACTCATACATTGAAAACTGGCGCTTTATGAACTAACAAAAATATGCTCAGTTTGGCAGATGCAAGCCAATGTAGAAAAAACAAAGCACCTTAAATTTACCTCTTCGTCAATGACTCCGGTTAGCACATAAGCAAATAACAATTCCTCATTAGACAGTTAGGCATTCAAATACCTGGATGTAGTACCTGGATGTAGCAGGTAGCTTCCAAAGCTTTAAAGGAACTAGGCCTTTTCAAGCGACGACTTCACCCAGCAACCAACAGTGACACTAGACCTTTCGCATTCAACTCGCTCATCCGGCCATCGTTAGAATACGCGTCTATCATTTGGCATCCCCATCATGGGACATCGACCAACCACCTAAAAACTATTCAAAACAAAGCAGCACGGTTCATCTTGTCATCTTACTAGCGATTCCAAAGCGTCACAGAGCTAAAAGACATCCTGTGTATGCAATCACTCGCCACGCGCCGCACATTTTCTCGGCTTTCTTTTTTCACACCTTATTCCAGAGTAACACGTCATTTTCTCGTGCACATATTTTTCCAGGTCATCACATTTCCACTAGGATAGATCACGCATTCAAAGTAGAACTGATTTTTGCCCGTACTGAAAAATTCTGTAATTCACGAATTATCAATATAACAATGGAATTCACTGCCATCTAGTGTTGCCGCAATCAACGATGCTCACTCTTCTCAGTCAGCTCTGCAGTCAGTCATCTTTCAAGACACATTATAGTTTCCGCCTTTGTATTAACTGCTTTGTGACTTCTTTGAGATACAAAATAAAAACTAATGGAGGGACAGGACGGGCAGGAGAGCAGAGCCGGCGGAAGCGGCGCTGCGTGCGTTGAAACTGTCGTCCGGTGTCACCAGATGTTGTGGGGGAACCACATTTATTTGATGTTCCGGTAGCCGCGGCTGGTGAACCGGCGGAGCGGACTGTCGACGTTGCTGGCGAGGCCGGTTGCCGAAAGTGTTCTCTGTTGCACGAGCGAGAGCTTGTTGTTGTTGTTGTTAGCCTATCAAAAGATGGCACATACCCACACTGGGGGATCGGCCCAGAATCGGGTGGGTATTTACTTGAACGCAGTTAATAAAAAAGAAAACCAGGTGGAAGCGCAACACCGGTGAATTCTTCTGGTCTGCGCTAGGCAGGTCGCGCCAACTTCATCTTCATCAGCGCCGCTCCTCCACCAAGGATGTCACGTGGAAATACTATTTACATATATGTACCGACGTGATCGGCGAAGGCTGAATAGTTCCGGACAGGAAGTACCAACGCGAAAAGGGAGCCACGTCAACCTCTTCTTCCCCTTTCGTCCTTTTCACGCGATCGGCCTCTTTTTCCCCCTTTTCAGGTAACAATATCTATAAGGGCTCTGCAGCTACCATAGGCCTCCATTAAGTCAGCAACAAAATTTTAGCAACGAAGGGTGCTAGGCAGGGAGACATAATCTCGCCAATGCTGTGCTTCGCTGCTTATAGGAGGTATCCAGAGGCCTGGATTTGGAACACTTGGGGATACGAGTTAATGGATATTACCTTAGTAATCTGTGATTCGCTGAGACATTTTCTCGCTAAGTCTCTCAGGAGATTAAATGCAAAACATTATCCATGAGTTGGACAGGTAGAAAAGAACGATATGTGCAAATAATAATATCCAGGATACAAAAGTATTGTTCAACAATGTCGGGAGGGAAAAGCAGTGTACAATAGGTAGCGAGGTGCTGCAAGTGCTAATGTAATACGTCGTCTCCTTAGTGCAGGCGGTGACCGCTGATCCGGATCATGAGAGGGAAGAACTAGAGGAAAAAGGAAAGGGTGGTGCGCGTTTCACAAGTTCTCGAATTCATTTATTGACAGTTTAGCAATATTTATTTTGAGAAGAGTATATAAAACTATTTCTTACCGTTACTCAACTAGGAGGCACATACGTGAAGGATAAAAAAAGGGTTCATTTAAGGACAACCCAGTGAGCTATAGAAAGGAAAAAAATAGGTGTAACGTTAAGACTTAGGAAAAGTGCAGAGTTAATCAGCAAACAAACGCGGCTTAATTACGTCCTATCCGAAATCAAGACAGAAAAAAGGGTTGGGCAAGGCATGTAATGCGAATGCAGGATAACCGATAATTGTTAAGGGTAGCACACTTGATTCCAAGAGATGGCAAGCGTAGCAGGGGGTGGCAGAAAGTTAGTTGAGCGGATGAGATTTCGGAAGCTTGCGGCGTAGTGGTGGCCACAGCTGGCACAAGACAGGTTTAACTGGAGAGATATGGAGGAGGAGGATGCTGTCCCCAGGGTGGGGGTAGTCAAGCTGCCCCTGATGATCATGATTAAACAAATATAAAATTAAAAAAATTCAGCACAAGAACACTAGGAAAAAATACTTATCACTTGAAGGTTACTTTTTTTCGGGGTTTGGATCCTTGCCAGTCTCCAACCGAGCCCTATGTCTGCACAACATTCCAGCCGAGAAACTTTGATAGTGCCTCTGTGTTGTATTACATCAAAACGGCTATGTTGGCAAGGTCGTAACGATTGAATGCCAAGCACCAGCCTGCAACTACGAAAAACAAGGAAAGGTACACAACTAATGGCTTTTGCCATGCAATAGAATGCTATATTATATATTTGCCGAGTTGCAAATGTATGCTGTTCTCGACTTCTGCGCATGACAGCAACTTCTAGTGCGTATCGGTGTATCTGCGAGATACGCTCTAACTGGTCGCTGTGACCAGCTTGTTGCAGGTTGAAATCAGCAAAAAACGTTCAACAGCTAAATGGCACTTATGAACAAGAAATTTATTTTCAACAACCGATGACAGTTGTGTTTGCAGCAGAATCGTTATGATTTGTGTCGAGTTTGTCATAACGGCAGGTAGGATCATACAGTTCAAGGCTAGTTCCCGTGCAGTTGTGTGTGTAGTAATTTTCACACGTCTCAGGAATTTTAATGTTCCTTTTTGAAACCGGGACAACAAGTTCGCAGCCTGTTGTAAAGAGAATAAAAAGACATAAATCGCTGAAAATGAAAAATAACAATGATACAGTCTATTCTTGCCTCGTCGTCTGGTCAGGGTCCCTGGTGGCAAATTATCACAAAGAATCGACTTAGAATTTCCGAATAGCGGTAGAAAATGAGGCATGGGGTAACATAATTTCCATAATGTGCCCTAATAATGTCTATGACATTTTTTTGGAAAATTCATGGTAATGTATAAAAATAGCTTCTCCTACACGAAGGCAAGAAAAAGAAGAGTTAGAAAACCGTGGATTTTAAAGTCATTGCTGCATCGTGTTGAGGTAAAAAGTAATGTTTACTGGAGATTTATTAAAACGAGAGAACCTGATGACTGGACACAGTACAAAGCTTATCCCAAGAAATTAAATAGCGATCTTATAAGTGCTAAGGACAGGTACTATACCGATATCTTCGAGAGTAATAGTGGTCGTACTCATATATTATGGAAACATCTTTCCAACATCATCCACTGTAACTGCATTAGTAGCCCAAAATACTTTATACTGAAAAACTTAGAGGCAAAAAGCATTGTACAAAGTGTCTATATAGATTTTAAAAAGCCTTTTGATAGCATTAGCTATAACACTCTTCTTGGAAAAAATTCAAAGATATGGCATCAGGGGCCATGTTCTGGAGCTAATTCACTCTTATTTATCCTATAGATATCAATACGTCGATATCAATGGGCGCCCCTTCCGCATGTCTCAGATCAAAACTGGCGTCCCGCAAGGCAGTATTTTGGGCTCTCTGTTTAAATCATATATGAATGATATCACTAGTATCAATAAGAATACATAATTTAAAATGTGCGCGGACGACACGACCATATTCGTTAGTGGTTACTGCCCAGATGACCTCATTACCCTCGGAAATAATGCTCTTTCAGTGCTCGTCCACCGGGTAAAATGTAACACATTCCAAATAAACGCTTTAGAAACCAAATCAATCTCGTCTAGACCGAAAGGAAATGTACTGAGCTGCTGCAGAGAACTTCGTTATGCCTCGAGCATAATAAAAATTGTTAGCAGCTTTAAATATTTGTGAATCTGGTTCACAGAAAAACTGCTCTTGGTTGCATATGTAGACCATGTAAGTCTTAAGGTTGCTCGTGTAGTTTGCATACTATATTAGTATCGGCATTTTTTTCGGCTAAAATTAAGTTGCTTTTGTTTCCAACCCTCTTCATGTCACATTTACATTATTGTAGCGTAGTATGGGAATCTGGGAATCTTCGAAAGGAGGCTTTAAGAATTACTGTCAACCATTCTTATGATTATCCCTCCGCAGACTTTTTCTACAACAGCAATATACCGCGAACATTAATCTTTTTTATATATGTTTGTCATTACGCTAAAAACAGGAAATTTGGTACAATATATCAACTATGTCTGAACTAGCTAAGCTAGAGCTGCTAGTGCTCACATACCCACTACGCCGTCTAAGACAGCACACCATTCACACACCACGAACTATGTATGGCTGTAGATGCTCAGATATCGACTTCCCGCTTTACTGAACCGTCTCATTGATGCAAGCATTGATAATAATAAGAAGCAGCAGCGCCCACATCCGCATGTTTTTTACTATATGATAGTCAGAATTAGTTTATCGTTTGTTTTATGACTTTATGTTGAGCCTTGATTGTTGTGGCTAAATGGAAAATATCCAGCTTGGGTGAGCATAGTGTAACTATTCAGTAGGTAATTACTGTGTCACCACCGTGTGCGTATATTTGTTTGCACCATGCCTCTGTTTTGCAGTTACGTATAAGAACCTTGGTATTGTTTTCTCTTTTAGCACCTTAAGCTTACTGCCAATGTGTTGCTACAAAAATATTATATGCTATTATCTGCGTGTACGAATTGCTTTATTGTTGTATATATTCGTTGCCCAGAATTTTGTAATCTAATTTATTTTATGTGTAATACTGCTTTATGTGTAAAGGTAAGACTGTTTCTCTTTGGATTATCAAATATGCTTGAGGTTTATGTATACTTTCTTTTTTTATGTGAAATATAGCTCGACACCTCTACAACTAAAACAACACCTACAGTGATCGCGTCACCTGCACTGCTCGAAGACGTATTATATTACCTTCAAACTTGTCATTGCATTGAAAACAGTAATCTTCAGATGCATTTTTTCTCGTCCTCCCATACCAGTCATTCAGAGCACGACGCCAACTGATAAGCGCGAGCCTGCCTTCGACTAGTGGGATCTATTAGGCAGCGAGCTGCATAGCACTCGACATAACAGTTCACTTGGCTACCTGCGGCCACCATATCCCCGTCTGTGGGGAAATGGTGGCCGCAGCTGGCAAAAGACAGGGTTAACTGGAGAGACATGGGAGAGGCCTTTGCCCTGCAGTGCCTGTAGTCAGGCTGATGATGATGGCTACCTGACCGGGGTGAAAAATTGCTCCTGATGTCCTCTATAATACTGTGTTCGTAATATTCTCTAACAGAGTGATGGGAGATAACTTGCCTGCTTGGCCGGTGCTTTTTTCTACCAAAATAACAAAACATCCTTCATTTGAGTCCTTTTGCTTCAGCGTGAGATTGTATCTCGTCCATGGCTTGTTCTCTAGGGTGTAAAAAAGGGCAAATTATTCACCTGCAGTAATACCGTAGTGCAATTGATTGAACACATTGGGCGGCAGCTTGTTTAATAGCCTTTCATGTGCAGTCGACGAAGGTTCCTGAACTGTCATTGTGCGGGCAAGATCCGTGTTATCCCGTCTCTTATTTTATAGAATAGGTGCTCAAAAAGGCACTGAGAGTTTCACCATTAGCGGCGCATTTTATGCCACCTTACATTGATGTAGTTCTCCATCAGGTTCTTTAAGTCTACAGCTATCACTCATATTCACAGCATCTTTAAAAGCATTTCCGCCAATTGAATGCTCTGAGCAGAAGGATTGTTGGTTCGACGTTATATGTCCCTAACGTCACCATCACTGTGATTTTCTGTTGATTTGCGCCTACTTCGGCCGCGTGCTATGGAGGCCAAGTGCGAAATGCACCTCTGTGTTGTGCGATGCCATTGGACGTTAAATGTCCCCAAGTGGTCGAAATTTTTCTCCAGCCCTCCACTACCGCCTTTCTTTCTCTCTTTTACTCTCACCTCCTTCCCTTCCATCACGGCGCTGTTGAGGTGTCCATCCAGAAGTGAGAACTCACAGCGACATTTGCGTTCTTCAAAAGTACACCTAATTTTGGCACATTTCAACTGAGCTAGAAAGACCTGCGTTGATATGGGAGCTCTGCGAGTTGCATGTAAAGCTAATACGTTTCACGAACCAGCGTAGGAAAAGAAAACAGGTAAAACACTAAAGAACACCGCACACACAAATGATGTCCATTTTAAAGGTTGCAAAATGAGCCTAGCCACTTCATTCTCAGGGGCGCATTAATAAGGTTATTTAAACTTGAGGCTCCTTACTGGTTACCAAGATCGCTTTACAGGGCCATTTCCCCTGGGCGAGCAAGTGTTTTTGACCTACGGGGCGGTGCTACTTTTTCCTTATAGATAATATGAAAGTAGAATTTCTTTTTTTGGAAACGTTTCCCGCACGAGCATGCCATTTTACTATGGAAAAAGTTTGCACACGGATGGAAATTGTCCGTGCCCCCTTCCAACAGTTCTTTCCTGTTCAATATTCTGCACACTGAGTTACTTAGAGATGCAGGAGGCCTTAAAAATATAGTTGGAACGCCTTGTTATTTGTAATTTTTTCTTAGACTGTGTAAAATTTCATGCTTAGGGTATCATCAACAGACACTTTCTTTTTGTGATGCTTTATGTAAATCTTTTGTTTGGTGAGAATTCTGACGAGCCTTCTAGAAGCGAAGCCAGTAATTTCTTCACTAAATGAATGGCGATCAAGTGCTTATGGATCTCGAGGCTTAACAATCGACGATTGTAAAAAGATAATTACGTTCTCCTCTAAGTTAAAAATCATCACCAAATCCTCTCACTGCGGAACACGGTAGCACCCTGAACTCTAGAGACTCTAGCTCGTCAAAAACGTTTTACACGACCCCATCCACGTTCGATTTTAGAAACACTTGTAGAAAACTTCACGGAACGGCCGGCTTAGAACTCCAGCAGGAGAAGGAGGTGCGATCTGGAGCGGCATCCTGCATGGCTGAAAATAGTCGCCGATAGAGAGAGAGAATAACATTTATTGAAACCTCAATGAGATTAGCGGTGGGCCGTCGTCTTCATCGTTGACATCTGGCCAATATGTGAGGGATCTAACATTCGCGGCAGAAAAGGTACGGATGGTAGGACCTGAGCGATTGGGTGCAATCATAAATTATTTTCACCAGCAATGTGTGTAATTTTCATCATAAATCTTATTGTGAGAAATGCTAGGTTGGCCACAGGGAACAGTAGATAGAAACGACTTATTAATACTTGAAAGGCTGATGTGAGGGAAAAAAATGAATTCAGAGAAAGCGTAGAGCATTTTAGGATGGATTTTTGTTGGCGCCAGCCGTACTGGGGCAGAAGCTATGCAGTTTAGCTGCTCAGGCTCGTCTGCATTTGACCAAGTCATTATTTCATTGTGAAAAGAGCATATAGCCTGCCTAAGCTTCTTGGTGTCTTGAACAGCCGATGACATCAACAGTTTTATTTAAATGAGAGCGTGCTCTTGTTCCCTTCCTCGTATTTGGTGCCTTACGTGCCATCGCGCGAAGCCATTACGCCCTTACCATCGTGGGTGACTTCATAAAATTGCAACTGGTGAAAGAGATGACCCTTCATATCTCCTGACTTATCCTGCTAAATTGCATAATCACAAGAGTAAAACTTCTTGCTTTCAACGAAGTTGGAACAAATTAAGTTTGACAATGTCGACGATTTAGAACGCGTAACAAATATGTCAGAAATTGGAACACGTCGCTCGAGATCCTGCGGCAACTGCTGAGCAGTGTAATGCACAAAGAAGCATGGCTGTTTTATCTTGCGCTGTGGCTTTGAACTGAACTCGGGCTATTTCTATTGAAAGCACTTGCGTGCAGAGCTTCTAGATGATTTGGAAAAGCTCGACCTCTGGTCCGGCTTTGGTCTTGCCGTAGTTTCCGGGCGAAGTACGGCTGAGTTGGCAACAAAATGGAGCATAAATAATATCAAGGCTGATAAAACTCATCGCTTAAGAAACCACTGCACACCGTGGCTTCCATAGTTATGCAAGGACGTGATCAGAATAATAGATGCCGAGCAGTGGTGCTTTGAAAAGCTGTTGAACGCCAGTAGATAAACTAGCAACAAAAACCTTTCTACTTCACCACGCAAGACCCGATTGTTAGGAGTGATACAAAATTAAAACTATTCGCGAATCCGGAAAAAGAATTAGCACAAACAGCAAAAGACCTGAAATCTCATATAATAGAGTGGTGAGAGTAATATGCAGCGTGCTACAGCGTTCTCCTCCGACGCCTGGTGATGTATGTAAATACCATTTCGTAAGAACCGCTGACTGCACTGCAGAACTGATCTAATGGGTAATGTAACAGCCTCGTATGCGGGACGTGCCAGGAATGATGCCCTCTGCGACCAGACAGCAACCTGCTTGAACTGGTTGTAATCTTCCTCCTGGCCTGGTTCTCGAGTTTGTCTGTGATAAAAGCTTGTGGAAAGGATGTTTGATAATTCCGTTGCTCTTTTTTATTGAATACAACGTTACACATATAAAATCTGCTTGATGCTGTTGAATGCTCCCCATGTGCACATTTAGTTTTTGCACTTTGAAGTTCACAGACATAGACCTTGAACCACCAGACTCTCATAAGAAGCCACTATCTATAAAAGCCGAGCACCAAGTCGGAGGATGCCGTGTAATAATCCGAGGAAGCCAGTCGGGAACCGGCGGATCTCATTTGACGGTCGTTGAGGTACTGGAGTGTATACTAAATGATGCGGCAATTCTTGGGAAGAAAATTCTCTTTTGCTTATTTATAGTAGGTGCAAAAACACAACACGTCGAATTGCGATCAAGTGTGGCGAACTGGTATTGTTGGCGAAGGTTCATATTTAAAACAGTGCGATATACGGGACAGAAAAAGGAGACGAAAACAAAAAAGGAGTCTTCTCTTTTTGTCCCGTCTTTCGCGCTGTTTTAAGTATGAATTGCGCTCTGTATTCTCGTGAAGGCACAACTTCATTTTTGTTGTGTCAGCGCTATTGACACGTTTGGCTGTTTTGCTTATATGTTACAGATAGCACCTCTTTTTTAAATATTGTAGTGAATATATTAGGCGGTTTACGACTATTTTGTCACGTACTCCCTAAAAGCTAAGTATTTGAAATGCCATATAAATATCAAAACCGACTTTTATTGCGCAACCGCCAGAAAGTGTCTATCCATAAAAATTTTCAACAATATATTCCCATTAATCAGCCCACTCGACCTTCTGAGGAGGAATGTGAAGAGTGAGGCTAGCTAAGAGGCCTGCCAGATAATGTTCTAAGACAATCAAATTCCGCCTTTCCGCGAAGTTTATTTAAAAATAGTTCTCTCTCAGTAAAGAAAAACACCTCTGAAGAGTTATCAAATGAATACATAAGCCTTAAATAATGTAACCTGAAAGTACAAACACATATGTACCCTTGCATAGAGACAGCAAGCCGACTATGTTGTAAGTGCAGCAGTGCAAGGTAGCTGAATAATATATCTACGACAGCTGAAGAGCGCCTCAGCTGCGGCCGATCTTTATCCTCTCTTTTTACGAAAGTATGAGTAATAAATAAAACATTAAAGCCGCATCATCTCAACTATTTCCTTGAGCCTACTCACAGCGCTGCATTCTAGAAATCCAGAAGAACATTTAGTGGAAATCTTCTCACATTAAAGCAGACGCCGTTTTATTATCTATTATAAGGTTCTGCTGCGTACCGAATATTGTTGCGTTATATGGGGATGACAGTTGCCGCATGCTATACAGAGACTCTCAGCGCTGAAATAATTTTACCCACTTGAGGTTTTCTCCTGTTAATACACGATAAATAAAACGATGAATAGTTTAACAAATATATGTTTTCGGTAAAGCCCACTTTGATAGCAGAAATTTATTTTGATGTCAGCAAAGCCTGTCGTTAATTTTATAATATTTTCACATTAAACACAGGCATTCAGGCTAGAATGATACTCTAAGAATGGGATAGCCTCATCTGAAAGAAATAAAGACGAGATTGGTGTAAACTACGGGTAATTCTTTCGCTAATTTTGCAGCCTATATAGCCCTTTTCACCAAAGATCCTATTTTCAGAAAGTAGAACCTTATATTTTACCGGTGCTTATAGGGTTCCAAACGAAGCGAATGTTTTGAAGCCACATGTGGACGTTAAGAGGGTAGCCGTTTGAGCGCAAAGAACAGACATTTTATTCAATACTGGGCGCATGATTACCTCTACTGGTTATGTACCATAAAACTAAACACAACACGTCATTTCTCTCACTTCATGTAATGAACACCATCGGCTCTAGCCACAAATTGGACATTTGTTGTGGAGATGCCGATTATAATTAAATCCAAGGAACTGGGTTCCATGAAAAATTGTCTACAGCTTAAAAAGTGTTGCATTCTTGGAATCATTGTGCAAATATATCCTCAAGCATGCAACTGAACAGTTAGTGACTAGTTTAAAATCAGGCAGTTATTGATAAGAAAATCAAAGCTTTCATGATGCAATTAGTCTTTCTAGGAACAAGAGGAAAATATTAACTGCATTAAAATACCTTACCACCGTCCAGGTATGTTGCCTTGTATCTTTTGCTCCCTTTAAGTGGTAGAAGCGTAACATTTACAATCGAATGAACACTGGAAGAATTTACAACAGAAATTAGAGCAGTGTAAGGCGTCAAATAAATTTGAAAAAAACATTGAGATTATAAAGAAACAGGGCTGAATCTTTGTGTCCGGAGACAACTCCTTCATGTTGAATCCCTGTCCACGTTATTTGACACCACAATGAACGCGCAGTTGAACCTTAAACTTAACCTTCTACATGTGCACCATATTTCGTGGTAACATTGTTTGCTTTCTCCGTCGTGCTAATATTGACTCCAACAATTTTATAAGAATATTTCTGGGTTACGAAGGCAGGACAGTAGAAAACAAAGAGCACGTGATGCAATTGATTTTGTGAAGAAAGAATAACAAATTATTCGATCCCCTTCTTTTGAAAACATTTTTAGCAACCAAAGCGACACTAAACATACTTACATCGAATTTTTTTCCTGAGTAAGAATTTAAGAAACGGCTCTTTATTGGTCGGTTGATGTTTGTCCGAGAGTAAATAACGCTTATGCCGTCAAAAATACAATTTAAAATTTCCTGCTAATAGACTGAAAGTAGTGACGCTTACAAAGGAAAGGAATTTGTGATCATCATTTTGTCGTGAACATGGGTGTTGCCTAACCTCTGTAATATGCGTCCATTTGCCTCTGCATCTTTTCAGCGGAGTGAGTCGGTGATCGCAATAGCACTTCATTTTGTTCGTTTATAGCTCACTGAACCTCTCTTGTATGTGAAGTCACATTCTTTGTCTTAAAAATGTTATAGCTTATCAGATTCCTTGCGCCGTGGCGCTCTTTGGCCGCAGATGCTCTTGCGCCTTAAAAATCAGTGGCCACCACAAGCTTATCAGATAAGATACATGTGGTTGCGCAGCAAGCCCAACCGGTATTTCTTTTCCCCATTTAAATTTACAGATATAGTGAAACTAAAGAAATTAAGACATGGAAACGTCCACTTACTACGCAGCACTACTATTGGTGCCGCTTCGTGCTTTTAGAAGGTATATGTATCCGGGCGTGTCATTTCCTGCTCCCATTTTCAGCGCCGAGTGGCAGCGCAGGTGCGTCTCATTGGTGTGCTTCCTCCTGATTACCACAAGGCGCTCGGTCACATTTATCACCTTAAAAGAGGAAGATGGACGACTGGTCAGAAGTAAAAAAATATATGCATTTGCGCGATATGAACTTGTTTATTAGAATTATGTGGCGATCATAACGCATAGTACTTCCGTGAAATCGTAACTCAGGCCTTTCCTAAAGAAGGCAAGCAGTATAGCTCATTGAGGTGGCCATAACGAGGAACTTGGAAAAACACCGAGGAACATAAAGTTGCAAGTATCAATGAGGAGATTTTATACGTAGCATAAAAAGTTAATCCAGAAAAAATTTAACACGCACACTCGCGATGAACTTCATAGTTAACGGGAAAAAGAGAAATTACACCTCGGTACAACATGTGCAGTGCACGCGTAGTAATAATTGCGTGCAGGAGTCGAGTGAGAAAAGTTAATGTAAACCGATAGGCAAGTTTCACTACTTTTTAATTAAGCAAGGTGTTTAAACATATCATCTATAAAGGAATCAGAAGCGACTGCAATAGACGAGCTAGCTGGGCGCGAAACATGGCTGGTCTTTGTTGTCTTCCTCGAACGAAGTCAGGCGTTGGAAGTTTGTTTCTTCCCCAAGCAGCCCAATGAGGTTATCATTTCACTTTTAACTGGCCAACTAGATTGATTAATTCTTTACTGCGCTATTCTATCTTATTGTATCTTTATTCATCTTTACTTCGTTTTAACTCGAAACTGTTCTGATTTTCTACCTGCTATGGTTCAAAAAGAGAAAGTAGCAAAATTTAAACCATTATTTTTAACAAATTGCCAGCATTTCAAAGTAATAACTGCACAATATCGACTACTAGTGAGGAACCCTCGGCGGTCGCATAAATACAAGGTATTATGGAGTTCTTTGAACGGAGGCTCAATGGCTAGGAGAGTCCAGTGAAAAAGAGAGGAAAAAAAGTGGCCGGAATGGAGAAAAGAACATGAACGATTCATATTAGTTCGGCAGTAGAGCGCATTCACAGACATGTGAGCCGAGAAACTGCTAACAGAGTCAATTATATGCAGTTGAGCACTCAACTCAGGCCCACTGCCGCACAAATCTCCGCCTCACATTTTTTGATAGAATCTGGTTTTTACTTTTATTCACGCATTAATTTCATCTACCTTTTAACTGTTTGCATATTTTGTACTTTGCGAATTGTTGGGATAATTATACTACAACATATACAATATATCATTCTGATTTCCTAGGAAATAACTGAATGGTATTATGGTACAATATCCACAGATAAGCTTGACGGCGCCCAAGAAGCCATTACATGGCTGCAGCACAGAAAACGTAAAAGCAGTGAAAGTTGAAACAGGAGAGAATAATATAGACAAAAGCAAAAAACCAGTCAGACAATTGACAGTAATTACAATAAAATAAAAAATCCAGCAATTAACTGAAAGTCATATAAAGAAAGAGAGAAGTGTAAGAGAACTCAATGTTCGTAGGTAATAAATGCACAGAGACCGGAACTGCTTTCTATTGAAGCACTTATTGTGCACATGTTTAAATTTTTCTTAGCATCATAATAAATTTGCGATTTCGAAAAGCCATCGATGTGTATCGTGTGCTTCTTTTTGCTGTGTAGGAACTGTTATTCCTTCTGATAGTTAACCTTATTCTGCACATCTAGAAACATCTGCTGTATATTTCTGGACCGCAGATAAGAAACATCAAATAGGTTCGCATTTCGGCCCTCTCTGATTAAGTATTACATTGGTCTGCACCAAATCATAACACTGACTTATGAACACCAATTATTTTTGTATCGGAAAATAGAAAATCGTTATGGCAGGGGATGTGCCCAATGTATCGCTGCAATGAGAAAAAAAACGTTATACCTTAGTGCAATGAAAGAAACAGCAGTAATGCGGACGTACAGTACTCACGGATTGAAATAGGACATTCGGAGCGCTAGCCTTGCAGTGCCACGCAGGCATGTGGTAAACCACAGGCCGGCTCATTGGCTACTGGAAGGAACAATTCTGCTTTGTAGATGTTCTCCCTCTCGCGCCATACCGCAATGCACCACCTTGGTTCCATGAGCGTCTACGGGCGGCGCTCCATGAAGCGACGGCCACGCGCTCCGAATGTCCTATTTCAATCCGTGAGTACTGTACATCTGCACCCTATTGGTGTTCTACGTGCTTCGAGCGCGCAATGTATTGGCTGCAGCGTAACTCTGGGCACTTCTGTGACCGAAGAAAATCCGCTTAAATGCAAACAGCCAGAGCTCAACCGCGGCCGAACAAGAGCACAAGAGCAGGTAAATGATGAAAAAAACGGTGTGGGCGTTCTGTAATGTCGTGTACACTCCTTTTGCCCGTATTCGCTTGAGCTAGCAGTCTAATTATGAATAATAATTCAAACGAATTCGCAATAAATTGAAACCAATATGCTGCATCTGATAGCTGCATCTGTCCCCGCCTTCTGGATATGTTGTGGGACAGTGCAGTGAATATGAATGAGAGCAAAAGTAATGAACAGTGAATTACGTTTTGGTTTTCCGCATTTCGTATGCCCCGTAAATTTCTGACTGCGGTTGAAGGTTTTTTTTTGCTGCTACCGGCTACGGAGCACTGCAGAGCGCGGGAATGTTCGCCTAACGAGCTTAACAGAGCGGGACGCAGCTCATTAAAGTGAAAATTAGCCGGCCTTGGTCGGGCTAGGCCAGACTCCTGCTCGAGCACTGGTTGGACCTGGGTCTCAAAGTGAGGACCGGGCACTAAACAATCTACAGTTTAATATATAGAGGTACCTTTCTAGAAATTGCCTACGCTTGCATGAAACACACCTACTGCAGATATGCAATAAGGTGCGTTGTCGCTCAGTAAGAAAATCACCAATACCGAGTTTAAAATTGACTCTTTATACTCAGAAGATCGTTCATTTGAGTATTGGGTAATGCTTACAGGGATGGGTGCACCTTTGGGCTGTAAAATGTGGAGCATAAATGTCTTCCGCATAGTGTGCTTCGTTCACACAGCGTTGTATGCCTTAATTATAAAACCCTACACTTAAATGGATGGTCAGCAGAGTAGTTTAGAAAAGTCACTTATAGAAAATAGCCAATTTCACTTGTGCTCCCGGCAATTCTTATACACTTATCATAGATAAGTCAAGATAGCACTCAGGATAAAATTTGTTTCACTTACGTCCCGTATGTCTAGGTCCTTCGACTTATGAGCGCCTTCCATAGGCTCTTCAGCAGCAGACGCAGCGATGACGCCAAGGCAGAGTGCAAGATTAAAAATCATGGTTCCCACTTTTTGGTACCCGACCTCGGCACTGGTTTGTAGGATGAGTGGAGAGCCTTTTTATACAGATCATGTCTTGTGAGTGAGGACGCTGAGGCGTAGACAAAGGAAGGCGACCTTTTGTATTGTAATAAAATACTTACGCTATTGCGAAAATCAGAAGCTCTCATTCCAGGAATAGCAGCAGTTCAGCACAATCAAGACTCGTTTATGACAGCATTGGCGCGAATCAGACGCATAAAATATATAAGTGGTGTGTTTGGGAATTTATTGTCATTATTCTGCAGAAGGTGCATTTTTTTACCTGCAGCAGCTAGTACTTAGCAGCAAAAAAAATCAGGAAATTGAAGGGAAATTAACTATTCCGATGTATGACCACCGCCACTTCCCATTTAAAGAGAAAAAAACTGTGAATTCTAAAATATGCACCATCACAACAGCAAAACTGTGGCCACTGCAGGACAAAGGCCGCTCCCGTATCTCGTCAATTAGCTTAGTCTTCTGCCATCTGCGGCCATCTCATTACCGCAAATTTGCTGATCAAAACCACCGACCTCACTTTTCGCGCCCCCTGCTAAGCTTCTCTTTTGTTTAGAAGTACTCTGTTAATGTCAGCAACCCTTGGATGTCATGCCTTTAATTTACATCCCCTGGCCAAGTTTGTTTCTTCTTTATCTCTACCGGACTACGTTTATTCTGTGGCCAACGCTGCTATCTTTCTGTCCCCTAACACTGCACTTATAAGATTCCTTCCCAAAGGTCGCTGCGTTGTTCCAAATATAATTTCAAGCCTTTCCGTCAACCACCTAGTTTCAGCCAAATCAAAAGAAATGAACTTTATTTCTTCTCTCAAGGAGAAAATTGGGTGACGCGTAAAAGCAGCCCTATATGCCAGAACTGTGCCGAACTGTCTATGTACAGTTGGGCGACAGTTCTAGTACAGGTAAGTACCGGTTAGATAAATCTGTGATATACTTTACTCTTGAGGTATACTCGTAAACTGTCATTTGTGACCTCACAGTACCTCCCAAACGCACTCCATACCAGTCTTTTTCTTCTAGTTATTTCACTGTTGTAGCCCGTATCTGTGGTCACTACCTTCACTATGCAGATGCATTCCCGTAACAATTCCAACGCTTAGCTGATTACCGCAAACTGCTGTTTACTTCAGAGACACGTTCACGGCACTTCAAGTTTCTGCTTAATAATTTCTAAACACGCCGTTATGCTTTGCCTATTTGTATCCTCGATCATGCTTTGCAGAGTGTGTCATGAGTTCTTTAGAAAGGCAGTTCCTTTCTTTTCGCCAATTATGTATTGTATATCACAGAATGTCAGGCAGAAAGTGCGAACAATATTAAGATCATTTTCGCGACATATCGCAGAGTGGAAGGCTGGTTAGGCCTTTAATAAATGCCGTGTAAAGGCGAAATTGATTGCGTATTGTATTCTTGACCACATATGTTAGCAGCACTTCATAAGAACTTCGCAAGAAAAGTGTTAAATTCGGAAGAAAAGTGCTAAATTGACCGCAGGGATGGCTTGCTCATTTCAGCATCGGCCTCTCATGCGGGAGGTGAGGGATTCAATCCCCAGTGTCGCAGGGTATTCACCGGTGATAAAATGGGTACAAGCTTTGCCCTGCCTGGTTCTCGGCTTCTCTAGCACGAAAAGTTTGTGAAATGGGTCTTTGACCCCACCTTGAGTAGAAGAAAAAACCTCCTACAATGGCGCTCTTTGGCCACGGATGCCTTTGCGCCATAGAAATCAATCACCATCATCAGCTGACAAAGACGGTGACGTGCAATGCACAGCGCGTGGAGTTCAACGCAAGGCGTACCAGGCTGCGGCAATAGCACAGCGCTCTCATGTTGAAAGCTGATCTCGTCGCGCCACCGCATGTTCGAAACCCAGTCGCGGCAATGTTTACTTTATTTATATGTTTATTGAAGATCAAGCTGCAGCAATGAAACGGATATTGCAGCTTCGCTCATTAATTAGACTTTCGTTCTAAATATTAACCATGCCTGCAAGACTGCCGTCCAGAACTCAAATATTGATGAGCATCAAAAAGACTGACCGTGCGTTGCGCTGGGAGGCAATACTCTCGAAGTTGAGTGATGGGATCCTTTCACTAAATTTTCAACTGATAACGTAAAGTTAGCATTTTTGAAAAAAAAGAATAATTGATTATGGCAACCTATATGGTAGAGAACATCCTTGTAGCTGGTTTGCAGTATCGATGGTAACACGCATAGGCATGTTTACATGACTTCTACCAAATCAGATAAACCTCGCCAGTCATGACGGCTAGTAATTTTAGAATCCATTGATTACCTTATTACTGCTTGGACTTCTTAAAAATCTAGCCTACAAATATCATGCAAAACCCTCCGGATAATGCAGTTGAGCACCTCCTATAGTGACAAATATTTCCCTTTGTGTTACCGAAAGCCTCAGACACGTTGTGTCATCCACAGCGATTTTCTGCCCAGTATTCCTAGGGTTCAAGGAGTGTTTCCGCGTGCACCCTCTTAAGCCTTAACTCTCCAAGATTCCTTTCTGTTGATAACTTCGTAATATTAGGTGAGCCCTTGTTTCCGCAAACTGTCATGCAGGAAGCCAGTGCACTCTGGAAGCGCCTCTCATCCGTCCGCACATAAGGAACGAATGCAGCACGTCTCGGTTCAATAAAGACGCAGAGCATTTTAAAAAAATAGGCACAAAAAGCAAACTCTTTGCATTAGTATCAAAACAAAACGTTGTTTTCTTTGCATGCTCGAAATTGAGGTGTGACTAAATACGCGATTTAAAATAGCCGTTGCAGGGGTCACTATTATTGAAGAAGTCTTATTGATGCAACAGGTTTTAAGAATCAAACCCGCTATTATTCTTTGCGATACTGGTGCAGAAACCTCACAGTTTTTCATCGCTGTGTTCCTGCTGACCACGTAGCGCAGATGGCACACTGGGAAAAATAATTTCAGAAATAAATGTGAGCAGACAATAAAATGATGCCCCAAATTTCTTCACCCATGAAAGTTGCTGTTAACAATAGCTCTTTGTATAATTTACCATAACTTTATGGAACGAAAAAATTAAAGTACAGTTGTGCCTCACTAATACGAGTCTTGATATCATAGACGACTAAAATTGCTATTAATTTGTCTGGGAAGGAAGCTTTTGCCGTGTATTTACGCTTCGTTAATTTAGAAACTCCTTGTTCTGACAATGAACAGGTGGAAAATACACCGAGCCCACTTGAAAAAAAAAAGAAAATTGGTTGTTGCAAAAAGGAAATGGCGCAGTATCTGTCTCACATCTCGGTGTACATCCGAACCACTGCGTAAGGGACGGGAAGAAGGTGGGAGTGAGAGAAGAAAGGAAGAAAGAGCTGCCATAGTGGAGGGCTCCTGAACAATTTCGACCACCTGGTAGTTTTAACGTGCTGTGGCATCACACAGCACCCGGGTTCCTTTGCGTTTCGCTTCCATCGAAACGCGGCCGCCGCGTTTAGGTTCGAACCTGGGTTCATAGATTTTTATCAGGCCCAGTACAAATTCTATGTATTTAAAACCAACTACATGTGCTGAGGTATTCACAGCATTTTTAAATATGAAGAATAGCAGATGCCATGATACAGATGATTTGCAGATTCCGCCTGTAAAGCATGTATTGGATATTTTAGCCCAGTTTTAGCACATATATTTATTTATTCTAAATCTTGAACTCGGAGAGTTTACACGGCGCATACAAACTGCTAAAATTACAGCTCTGTATAAGAAAGGCGATAAACTTTGTATTTCTAATTATAAACCAGTTTAAGTGCTGCCAATCTTTTCTAAGGGATTGGAAAAACTCATCCACACTCGAATTGCATGCTTTTGTGACATACACAAAATAATAACAAATTAACAGCTTGGTTTTATAAAACATAAGTCAACTGAGGCCGCATTCCTCAGCCTGGAAGAGTATATCTTGCAGTGTTTCGAAGACAAGAAACTTGCCCTAGGTGTTTTAATAGATTTTTCGCAGGCCTTTGACTACATAAGTCCTAACCGAGTATTCACAAAACTGTTTGACTACGGTCTCAAGGGTCCTGGTCATGCACTTCTGGCGACTTATCTTGAGCATCGCTTTCAGTTTACCAGTATTAATAGCTTCCGATCCTCGGTAAAAAAGTAACCGCTGGCGTACTTCAGGGCAGCATTCTCGGGCCTCTACTTTTTAATTTATACATTAATGATATTGTTAATGAATACCCTAATGTGAAATCTGTTATGTATGCAGATGATGTCTCACTTATTTTCTCGTCAGCCACAGGTGGAAAAGGCGTAAACCAGGCAAATAGAACATTTAGGGTACTACACGAATGGTCACTTACAAATCAGTTGAAAATTAAAGCAACTAAGACAAAAGCTATTAACTTCAGACCAAAAAATAAATGGATTACGACCCCATGCGATCTTATGTTTGGTATGGAAAAGACTGAGGTTGTAGAAGATATTAACATATTAGGGTTAGAATTTAATAGTCAGCTGAGTTGGGACAATCATGTTAACGCTGTCATTAGTGAACTTTCCCGTGTCACGGGTATCATCAGCAGGCATCGTCACAAGCTACTACACAAAGTTAAGCTTCTCCTGTATAACACCTTATATTCATATCCCGCGTGAACTATGCTCACCTACTTTGGGGAACAACTACAGTTGCAAATAAAAATAAAAGATACATTCTACAGAAGAAGGCTCTGCGTGCAGTACTTAACGTCGGTTATGAAGTACATGCGATCTATGCAATCAACTCAGTGCTGTAAAAATATCTGAAATGTACCATGTTAGGCTGGCTGAAAGATGCAAAAATGAAATGAAACAAAATACAAATCACATGAGCAACATGGCGCATTTTTCAGTAAAAGTACAAACTTACCCACACAGACATAACAAATTGTGACCCGTTGCAACATGCCGCACAATGTATGGTACACATAGCCTAGCAAACAAGTTACCCCGTTTTTTAAATAAGTTTCATGCTGCAAATGTTGACGTGTCCCGAGTATGCCGCAAAGATATACAGAGTGTATGTGCTACATTTTAGATAGTAGCATGCATATTTCACTGCTTCTGTCGAATTCTTTTCATGAAATGGCGTTTTTGATGTAACCTCAGGCGCGCTTTGTTTACGATATCTTCTTTCTCTTCTTTTGTTTGTTATTACTGCTGTTTCGTCCTCTATCTTGATTGCATATGATCCTCTTCATGTTGCCTGCTGCCCTGTGTGTAGGGGCCGAGGGGCACGTCAAGCCACATCTTACTGGCTTTTTTCCCACGACCCTCTCAATGTGTATATGGGAAATAAAGAATCGAATTGAATTGTACTCTAGATCACTAGCCGACTGATCTAACCACTGAGTGACCGCGGCGGGTGAGCCCACTTGGGCCAATGCATTTTGTATGCGTTAATAAGGACAGCAATAAGAAGAGAACGACGGCTGTCTCCACCAGACGTCTCATTACCTGCGTTTTCATTGTCCGGCACCAATCAAAGACATAACAGAGTCAGGCGGAAAAAGAGGGCCTCTACCCATATCACTGGAGTAACGGAAACGTTAGGCAAGGACAGGCGGAAAGTGCAACTGTTCAAGTAACGCCGTTTTTATTTTAATTTTCTGGTCTCATGCTTTATTGAGCCAACGTCTTGCATATGTCGTGTTGCACAAATCGACTGTGAAGAAAACTTTCTCGGCAGCAGTGCAGTTTATGCTACGCGCAGAGCGCGTTCTGCCACCATCCGCCGATTATATACAGATATATACTCGTATATCGTAAGAGGCGAACATTTGGCAGTTCGGGGCTGCCCTTAAAGACTGAAGGATAATAACCCCAACCTTTAGCAGGAGAGATGCCGTTCTGTCGTCTTCTACTTCTGTAGCGGCTTCAGATTGCACAGCACGGCTCACATTAATGGCTGCTTAGATAATGCACAGGAGGTTCCAAAATGTTGCTATTTTCACTTCACTGCACATGATGACTCGGCAATTAAGCATGCATTACTGACTGAGTGTTGAATCACCGCTTTTTTTTCCTCCCGATTAACTACTGGGTACGAATGGATTTTTAAACGGTGTTGCAAAGAACAAAAAGCGTAAACCGCTACGCTTTCGCGTCATATGCTTAAGGCGGAGCCTAAATATTCTTACCAATTTTTATCGCCATTTGGGTTGACCACGTTTAATTTTAATTTCTTTAAAAATCTGGACACATCGTAAGCTTAATGCCTTTTCATCACCGAGCTTCTCGCTTTCGAGTTTCACAGTCCTATTTACATTGAGAGTGTAGTAAACGTTATCGGCAGTTTGAAGCCACATTCTTTCAATCTTCTCCCTCGTTTTAAAAGATCTTAGACGTCACAGCTGCGTAAGCAGCTCCCCATCAGGTATTGCAGCTCACATTGCTGCCCTGACAGATCTTTAGCATTGTGATTAGCAACACGAGCCCAAGCTAACACATTGGTAGTGTAGCCGGCGGCAAAACTTTCTTGCCAAGACAACTCCGCAGCCAGGTGTTCCTGATTTTTTTTTAAGACTGCCAGTGACATTAAAGTTAACCACATCGTGGATTTATCTTCTGTTAGAGAAAGAACGCCTCATAACTTGCGAAATGCAGCACACAATGGCAGCTTGGAAAAAATTCCAGTCGTAACATTTGGGGAAAGAGAGACAATTCATATTATAGTAGAACGCCTCTTCGCGCTGCCTGGAAGATTTGCAGCCGTTTGACAAATGCCGTGATACTCAAAGATCATGGCAATAATGAGATCAAATCTTGTTCACGCAGCACTAAAACATAGAACAAACATTGAGACGTGCCGAACTGACACGGTGTACGTCCTTTACTCTTGTCCATTTTGTTCCGGTGCATAAACATGAATCAGTGCATAACAAAAGCTGACAAACTATCATGGGCTTCATGTTCCTTAAATCGAAAATAATGTTTGTTACGGCAATCTTTACCCGCTGCGGGGGCTCAGTGGCTGCGGCACTTGACTACTCATCCCGAGTATCCGACCGCGGTGGCCGCATTTCGATGGAGACAAAATTCGAAGGCGCCCGTGTACTGTGCGATGTCAGTGCACGTTAAAGATCCCCAGGTGGTCGAAATTATTTCGGAGGCCTCTATTAAGGCATCTTTCTTCCTTTCTTCTCTCAGTTATTCTCTTACGGCGCGGTTCAGGTGTCCACCGAGATGTGACACATGGCGGTGGCGGTGGTGGTTGTGGTGAAAAACTATAATATTGGTAGAGCCTTTATGCTTCACAATTTTAAAGGTGGGCTGGCTCCTGGTTGTGGGTGGTGGCCGGCAGCCCATGTCTAATAGCAACCTTCTCCGTCCACTGCACCAGTTCCAGCTTAGGGTTGGTGGTGGTGGTGGTGGTGGTGGTGAAAAGAATTTATTCATCTATATATAAAGAGAGGTGCTCAGGGAGAGGCCCCTAGTGGGTCTCGCTTCTTACAATAAAAGGCTGAGTTTCTCGTTCCGGGACCCTGTTTGTTCCTGACCGCTGCGCAGGTCCACCAAACCAGGACCTGTTGTGCCGATAGTTCCTGGCAGCCGAGCAGAGCCGCCTCCCAGTCCTCTCGGACAAGGGAAGGTGTTAAGTGTGGGAGACAAGGACTTTGCGTGCATGCCCAAACCATGTGAAATATGTCGGCCACCTGCCCACAGAATGAGCAGCGGCGGCCAAAAGAACAGTCAAAGTGCTTGAGAACCGTAGGGCACAACAGGGTGTTTGTAAAGAGCCTAAGGAGAGTTCGTTCGCCAGCATTACCCAGTCCCTTCATAGAAACCGGGTAGCGCCGGTGTTCGACACGGTAGTGCTCAGTAATGTCTTTAACAGAAAGAGGGCTGTGGTCTGGGTTAAAGTGCTCCCAAGGAACGCCTGGTGCCCGGTGAGTGCGCGGGCTGCCTCATGGGCGGCTTCGTTACCTCGCATGCCTTGGTGGCCTAGGACCCATACGATTGAGCGATGAGTTGGATCGCAGTCGCGAGTACTCTGGTGAAGAATCTGGTGAGCAAGTGGAGTGATCCAACCGAACTCAAAGTTACGACAGGCTCCGCGAGAATCTGTGAGGATGAATTTAAAGTCGGGATGGGAGACTGCGAGGGCGATCGCTACCTCTTCCGCATGAGTAGAGCTGGGCGCTCTGAACGAGAGGCCGTCCACCTGTTCTCACTCATGTATTACTGGAGTCGTGTACCATTCCCCGCCTGGAGTGGTAGGGGCTTACAATGTCAACGTAGAAGACGTGTTTCTTTGAGCCATAGTGGCAGTGCAGGGCATCCGCCCGCGCCTGGCGCCGGCCATTATGGTCCTCCTTGTTCATACTAGTCGGAAGGGGTCGAATGTAGAGCGCGCTTCTCCGCAGTTCGGGCACTCGAACCCGTTCCATTGTATGGTGGTCATGTTTGGTATGTAACCGGTCTAAGAGGCGGCGACCAGACACGGTCTGCGCGAGACGCGTGTATTCGTTAACGAGATGCGCCTCGCGAAGCTCCCGATAGGTGTTCACCATCCCCAACGCGAGCAGTCGCGCTTTTGAAGTGGAGGTCGGGCAGTCTTTGTCATGTATCTGTAAGCGGAGGCAAGGAGACGAGTACAGTATTGGACTAGATACGCAGGCATGGGCAAGCCGCACCGCATCCTTACTTCGCAACCCTCCTCGCTGGTTGGAAACGCGGCGAACATTCGGCCCATCTGGTCGCCGACTTTGCGGAGTTTGGCAAGTGTTGTGTCTGTCTTGCGATGCTGATTAATGAAGAGACCGAGTATTCGCAGGTCCTGCGCTTCACGGATGGGGCCGCTTGTGAGAGACAGCTGAATGGAGATTTTGCACTTCGAAGCATGTCCAAAAATGCACAAATTCAGACTTGCACGGGTAGTACAAACGACAAGGAAAAGAAAATCCAGTGTAAACCGCTTTTTGAAAAAACGGCCATACTATTCAGGCACAGGGAGCAACTCACGCGTGAGCTCATAGAATCCTTTCATATGCGCATCAGTGGCGATAAGTGCATTAGTCAGACTTCCGTCCGCTTCTCTGATAGGGAGTATCTGTTCTTAACCAAATCATTGGGATTCTCGGGGTAACTTGTGGTGTTCATGGCGTTTGTTTGATTTTGTTCTTGTTGGTTTCACTATTTATTCGAGCATTGTCTGGAATAAACCTTCAGTCGTGAGTAGCGCTCGTCTTTGTTTGTCTCGCTTGTCCTCGTTGTTCCGCGCCAACTTCTTCAGTAGCACTGTAGGCCGCAGTACGTAGCATTTTGGTCTACAGTGCTTATCGCTGCTTTCAGGCATTGCTTCATCTCTCCTGTTTCCCGTAGTAACCCAGATCATGACGTCATCGGCGTACAGTGCATGCTGAACACCGCCGATACCCGCCAGCTGTGCCGGGAGGTGCATCATGGCAATGTTAGAGAGTGTAAAGGTCGAGTATAAATTACAGTGTTCAGTATGCAGTGGTCGCTACCGAGGGTGTCCTCAGTGTTGATCCACTCTGCGTGTCGGTTGTGTTCCGTGAGGGCAAGGTCGGTGCAGGTGTCCTGAGTGACGGAATTCTCTACACGTGTCGGGTGGGCAGGGTCGGTTAGAAGAGTTATGCCCAGCGTAGATATAAGTTCCGCCAACTTACGACCACGCGGCTCTTCCTTGCGATAGCCCCACATGGGACTGGGGGCGTTAAAATCGCCCACTATTATGAGGGGGCCGCGAACCGCGACTAAAGATGTTAGAAAAACTGATGGTGTTTTAGTTTCGGGGGAAGTAGATATTAAGCATATGTGCGGGCTATCTGTTCACCGTAGAGGGAGGACAGAGACCATCACGTATGAATATTCCAGATTGATGACGAGATTAACCTCCTGCGCTGTGTAAACGTTATGGACTAGGAGACAGGTGAACGGGTCTCGTTGAAAAGTAGTATAGCCCCAGAGCTTGACCGCCTCCCCGGTTTCTTGCAACGCTAGGACTGCGGCCGGGTGTTCGAGGTTGTCAATGTACGTCCTTAAGTTGGCGCGTTTGGTCCTGTCTTTGAAACCCCCGCAGTTCCAATTTACAAGGAAAAGAGCTTGCTGTGTTTGCGGTGGGCGGCGCCCTCTATGGGGTTGGTTGGGAAGGGACCCATCCTTGCTGATTTGAAGGGAGATTGCCTTGGAGAGCCGGAACAGGTTTCTTCACCAGCAGCTGGAGTGGTTCCGGCTCCTCCGAAAGTTCGGTTAGATTAACGGGTCGTTTGAATATTGATGAGCGGTTCGCGTCTTTGAGGGTTCTCATTCGTCGGAGAAGCCAAGGGTTTGACTCTAGCCACGTTTTAATGTTAGCCGTCACGGCGGCCGTAACTGTGGCCGTGACTGCCTTGAATAGGTTGTCTTGGATTTGGCCGAAATTGCACATCTGTGTCGTTAATTGGGCGAAGGCATTTTCGAGTGCGGTGAAACGCACGTCAGAGCTAGTGGGTGTCAGCTCCGCCGGCACTTCTTGCATTGGTTCCGGAGCTAACTGGGCAATGGGCGGGCAGGACCTAGCCGTTTCTAGCACGTGAATTTTGCCTGGAGTTGTGCATTTTGTGCCCGGAGAGTATCGAGCTTGAGGCGGAAGTCCACGACATCAGAGTTAAGGGGAGAAGGAGGAGGAAGATTTGGTGGAGAAGGTAAGGAAGTATGGAGAGGCGGAGGAGGCCCATCTCGGCTGCCTACCTTAGGCTTTGATGTCTTCTTTGGCGCGCCATTCGGAGGGGCAATGAGAGCCGGAAAATCCCCGTTTTGGAATGCGGGGCTGCCTGAATTCCGTGCCGCCTTCTGATTAGTTGATCGAGGAGGCTTGGGCGCACACCCGGGCAAGGGGCCCGCCGGTGGCGCTTGTCCGATTGCGCCTTGCACTATCTTGTTGCTAGGTGGGGGGACTTTCACAGCGGGGCAAGGACCCGGGGCCACTGCACTCTGAGGTTGTTTTCTATGACCGGCCGTGTTGCCCGGTTGTTGCAGCCGTTGGAATTTGGCTTTGCAGTCTTGCGAGCCCGTAAGATGGGCGCCACCGCAGACGATGCAGGAGGGATTACACTCGTGGGACGCCATGTTGTCGTCTTCGAGGACTGCGACCGTTTGGCCGCAGTGTCCGCAGCGATTGTCTCGAGGACTCGGGCATCAGCCCACGCGGTGACCGATGGTGCCACATCGGAAACACGCGGGAATAGTCCGCTTATATTCGCGCACCACAGTCTCCATACTGTTATAGTGCACGTAACGCGGTACTGTATGCCCCATGACGGTGAGCAGGGCAATCGTCGACTTCCCCAGCTTGCGGATGAAGATTATCTCTGCTCCGCGCCACTGGACATTAGATTTCAAGGTGGTAGAAGTTTCCTATTCATGGACCGTTATAATCCCCTGCAGACTTCACCTTCGAATTTGGCCTGGCCGACCATCGGAATGGAGCCATTGGAAGACTTAAGGGTAAATTCGCGAGCAAGCGCTTTCGCCGTATTGACGTTTTGAGTGGCGGCGTTGATGATATTCTTGTACCAGATATACCAGATACTAAGCGTGTCCACCGAACATGCAGTTACATAGGCTGAGAGCAAAGCACCAAGCTCACCGTTCTGCAGGACCGTCTTCAGGAAGATCCTCACTATGGGCTTGATGACGATCGTGAAATCCTTTTTGCGGAGTCGAGGCATAGCGGTGGGTCGCCATTTCTTCGATACCACTGTTTGAGAGAGCGGAGCGTTGGAGCTTGCAGTATTCGGATGCACCGGAACAGCGGCTCTAACGTAGGATTCGTTGACCGCCGAGGTGTTCAGGCGTTGCTGGCGTTTTGGAGTGGAAGTTTCAGGTGGAGACAGGGCGCCTGCGACGAGTTCTGTCCATGCCATCGTCTCGGGATCGTACCCGCAGCGAGCGGAGGCCATCATGGCGTCCGCGAAGAACGCTGGAGACTGGCTGCTTGAGTTTAGACCTAGCTGGAGCTCCCACAGGGTGAAGATATAAATGAGCCTAAAAGCCCAAACATTGGCCCACCTCGTCGAGAGTGGTCTCTTCTGGTGTCGGTAGATGTTATCCGTCTAGCAGAAGCAAAATTTCCGCGGTCATATGGAATTTTCTGGTAATCCAGACGAAAATTGCCGGAGCCGAAATGATGCGCATCCGCTCGAGACGCGCGGTGCACGCGTTCCTTCACAAGAACAGCTCAGTTGTGAGGCCGGGTCTGAGCTAGAGAGCACGACCTCCCACCCCTCCAAGTCCGCGAGGGGCCATTGGGCTGGTGGCTGCGGTTGTCGACAGATGAACATTATATCGTCGAATGTTGCGCTTGGGGCCGCACAGAGGGAACATTCGGGGGTTTGAGTAGAAGGGAAGAAAAGAGGAAGTACCGCAGTGAAGGGAAAGGTGCGAGCCTGGAGTTATCGCCAGGTCGTCTGTTGTTGTTTTGTCAGTGATGTGTATGCCGGGGGTTAAACAGACATTCTTCGCGGTAGTGTAGTCTGAAGTAATATGTGATCAGCCTGTTTCTCGCGCTGCCTATGTCTTCGGTAGGCGCCGCTCGGTTGACGTACAGGTGCCCACAAAAGTTTGCGGAGCACAAAATTTTCTACAAAGCCTACATCCTACGCGGCGTAAGCATGTAGTCATGAACTGAAAGGTGTGCTTTGCAGTTCGTTGCGCGACCTGCACAATGTACTCCTCAGTGCCTGGCTGCACTTCTAGCCTTGGAGGAAATTGGCGTTTCGCGGGATTTCCGCGCTTAGAACACTTCTGTTGGCATGTGTACGCTCGAGTAGCGGAATGGGATCCTTTGTTACCGCGATTGCCCGAACGGCCGGTGCCCAGACTATTTGGTTAGGGCGAGGTGGTTAAGGGTTGGAGGTGAGAATTTTATAGGCGGCAGGCAAAAATTTTGAATTGCTGTTTTGAAATCGCTCAAAATAAGAGTGGCAGTGGAAGACAATATCGCTAGCGCGATGGCTGCTTCTTCGGCTTCTGTCGAGGTGTTTGCCCTGATCGAGCCTGATGTCATGTGTTGTAGGTTGTTGGAGAATACGCAGATGGCGTAAGCTGAGGGTTGGGAGCATTCTGCGGCGTCTGCGTAGATTATGTCCCGTTCGTTTTCATGTCCTTTATGCAAGGCCTGTGCGCGGGCTGCCCGTCGAGCCTGGTGGTGGACTGGATGCCTGTTTTTAGGTAGGGGGCGAATATAGAGATGGTTCCTGACATATTGCGGAACCTTGTGGCAGCTAATGGGAGGTGGACCGATCGGTCGGAGCTGGAGTAATGCTAGAATGTGGCGTACAGTGGTAGCGGAAGACTTTCTGTCTATATGGGCTATGCGGTGTGCTTCCGTCAGCTCAATGAGCACGTTGTGAACTCCCATGCGTGAGAGACGTATGGTGGGGGTGCGTTTGTGCAGCGTTAAGGCCGCCTTGTAGGCTTCTCTGATTAATGCATCTCCCTTTTTCTGTCCGTTTCGGTGATGTAGAGGTAGGATAACGAGTATTGCATCCGGCTGTGATATTTCCTTTCCCCAAAAACCGGCTCACCCGACCGCGGCCGCCGCGTTTTAATGGAGGCGAACTGCACAAGGCGCCCGTGTGCCGTCCGATGTCATTGCATGTTAAAGATCCCCAGGTGCTCGAAATTATTACGGAGACCTCCCCACGGCAGTCTTTTCTTCCTTTCTTCTTTCACTCCTTTCTTTATATCCCTTGCCTTAGGTCACGGTTCGGGTATCCACTGAGATATGCGACAGAGTTACTGTGCCACTTCATTTACTCAAAAACCAATTTTCAATTTTTCCTGCATTATGACACCTTCTCTTACTCCCTGCTTTACCCTTTCCCTTACGATTGCTCTATAATGCAATGAGGATGTGCTAACCTAACCGTAAGGCATAAAATTGGTGTTCAATGAGGTTATAGGCGAGCTAGAACCCACTGAAAAATTACGACGTCAGTTTCAATATATAGCGCACCCATTTTAGCAGCAAATCGCCGTCCGCTGCACCGCGCGTATATGTAAAAAGCATCAACGAGAGTGCAATGGATGGACTTCCAACACAGAGTAGATTTAGCAAGCATTGTGATGACATTTTCGTCTGCAAAGTGGGGATAATTGTTCACACTAATTTGTATGTTGATTCCTGCAACCGCGGCCTTTCAGCTCATATCTATACAGCATTGTGTTTTGTCCATTTCTGGCCTCTTTTAATTTTTTATTTAGTGATTTCTTAAAAAGGTAATGATCAAGCCTATTCCATGATGTGGCTCTTTGATTTCTGAAAGCTGGTGGATGTGGTCACATTCGATCTACAGCAAAGAAGAAACACTTTAAGGCAATTAAAAAAATTCTGAAGATTGTTTTTTAAGCAGCCAGTGCCTGGGAAGCAAAGAAATTTCTCTGCGTCACTTAACTTTCAGCCCCTCCCCCCCCCCCCCCGCAACCCCGCCGCCGCCGAAGACGCATCGAAACAAGTGAAAACACTGCCAAGATGCGCATAAATCATATTTGTCTCCTATTCTTACGCTTAATGCAAAATGAGCATCTTGGAAAATAATTACCTGTGAACAATAAGCCATCAAATTCCAAATAATTAGAACCTTCTTGGAATCTGCAGCATGGGTAAACATTTATCAGAGAATTTTCTTGCCTTTTTGTAGGCAGGAGTGAAATGTGGCTTAAACATATCTGTCAACGTCCAGTTGTGATATTATCTAGGAACCCACGTGGTGCGGCAGTTTTTTAAGTTCTGCTTCCTAGGAGCGCCGTTATGCCCTGTAATGTCGTTTAATAAAGCTGCTGTGCTAAAATAAAGGGCATGAAACCTTCAAATTTTGCTTTTTTATCATGTTTCAGTTTTCAAACATGGACTAAAACGCACGAAGCTCAAGTCGCAATTAAAGAGGCTAGAAACTAGCACCGGAATATGTAAAACAGCTCCTTCCTTTAAATATGAAAGACAGAGACAGAAAATTGTTACGAGCAATTCGAAGGAGAACCTCCGGAGAAGAGACGTAAAACTGCGGCGGTCCCTGAGTGGTCCAAGCGCGCGAGCGAGAGAGAATCATCTTCTCTACGAGCCACGAAGAAAAGGTTTCGGGCCCGTTGTTGGAGCGTCGTCTCCATGGTTGTCGCCTCGGGAAGAAATCCCGCTACAGTGCGGGATGGGGTGCGCACGAGGCCTGCGTAGAGCTCCTCCTCAGCCCCTCGCATCAGACGGCGAAGCTTCTTCTCCTCAGCCATGTTAGGATCGGCACGCTTGAATTGAAGGGCCATGTCCTCGATGTACATGCGTACACTTTCATTCGTGCGCTGGTTTTGGGAGTGCAGAGCAGCTTCAGGCTTCTCCCGGTGGTCGGCGTTGGGGAATGTAGCCAGGAGATTCCGGCAAAACGTCTCCCAGGTGGGAAGGGTAGTCTCGTGGTTTTCAAACCACGTCCGGGCAGACTCTTCCAGAGCAAAATATACATTGTGGAGCTTGCGCTCGTCGCTCCAGCCATTGTAGCGGGCGACCCGCTCGATGTTCTCCAGCCAATCCTCAGCGTCTTCGAACACGTCACCGTGAAAAGATGCCGTTGTTCGTCGCCGCCATGGGCCGGGTGTCAGTGGCCAAGGCAGTTGGACTCAACGGGCTAGGCTGGGTCGGCGCCGTGGACCTAGTGTCAGCGGCCATGTCAATTGTACTCGGTGGCCGATTCGTTCTTGTGGGCGGGGGAAGGGGCCCAAGTTCAGGCGACTCTGCGGATACGGCGGCTGGGTCGCTGGTGAACAGGTGGGAGGTCCGTAGTGATGCTGTGCGGAGTGCGGTGGTCGGGAAGCCGTCCCAGCACCTCCACCTGATGTTACGAGCATTTCGAAGGAAAATCTCCGGAGAAGACACGTAAAACTGCGGCGGTCCCTAAGTGGTCCGAGCGCGCGCGAGAGAGAAAACCATCTTCTCTATGAATGCAGGCGCTTCTACTTTTTCTATAGTGGCACGTATCAATATAAAAAAAATATTTGTTGATTTGTGATTTATAACTTTCGTGATTACCACGGTGATTTTATCCCAAGAAACAGATGAGAAAACTTTATTTACCTTTTGTAAATGACAATGCCGTAGATTCTCCTGCTCGATCGAAGTATAAGTCCTGTGACATTTGTCACAAGAGAGCCCCTAAACTCGTTACCTAAAGACTCCAGAGCGAATGGGAAAATAGGTAAAGTCAAATATCTCCTCCCAATGCGTTGATCATTCAAAACAATTACTTAAAAAATAGGCTGCTGCAAATTTGCATTGTAGCGAACATAGAATTAAGAACATCGCGTGTGATACATGCATCGAATAGAGTTTCCTTAAGTGAAGTCAAAAACAATTGCAGAAACAAACGCGCCAGAACTGCTGTTTGGTAATTCATGACTTCTACGCTGTATTCTAGCATGCCGTAGTCATCCTGCACACTGGAGGAGGTCTGTGTGCAGAGAAAACACATATTGACATCGCTGTCTAGAAGCTGATCTTTTTTTTTGAAGAAATGAAAACCCTAACACCGAAAGCACGACAAGCACGCTGCTCGATGCGATCCAATTTGGCTTACACCCTAGAAAGTTCAGTAATAGGTTATGCCTAAATGTACTATGCCATGAGTGGATACATGCATGAAATGCATATGTTTATTGGAGATGCGCAGGGATATAGATCGATATATGCATACAAAAGAAAGAGACTGCCCTATTGGTATATGCGCTTCTGCTCAGTGCTTTGGCATTTGCCTTTTCATCTGCTGATTTTTTACAATGACTAAGAGCTCTTCTCAAACACGGCCTCATCAGTCCAGTATTTTAAACTTCGCACTATTTTACTGTATTCCTATTTGAACGATCGCTTCCAAAAAAATCCCTGCGAAGTCAGCATAAGTTCTGTGCAGAATTTTACAAACAGGTGGACGTCCTAAGGGAATGCGCTGTGTCATCTTACAGACTCTCCTGGGAACATTCTCAACGTTCCACGTATGCATGCAAAGTTTCCTGACCGAAAAAATGGCTAAATGTAGATTACAGCTGTCGTGAGGAGACAGAGAAACAGAAGAATTAACAGGAAGGAATATTAGGAAGGCGACTTCCAATATCCTGCAAGGCACCTGGGAAGGGGTACAAACAGGGAGACAGAGAGGAAGGAAAAAGAGGAATGGGCGATCAGTTTTACCCGTTTATATAGGCCATTACTATGAGGGTTCACAGGGCTCACAGTGAAAGTTTGTACCCTTGAACACAACCCTTACTGGTCTGAGAGTTTCAATAGCCCTTCGCAGCTTTGCTATCAGATGATGTCTTAATGGAACACTCGATATTAAGAATGCACTTTAAAACGAAGCTATAGTTCCAAACCAAATACCTATGAGAGTATTAAAAGGTAATAGCAGCCACCTGACATCAGTGTTCTGAAAATTAGAAATAGTACTATTTGCCAAAATGTGTTTCGATTTTGTTTAAAATATTCCTATAAATAAAAATAAATATGCAGTAGTGTTGAATACAAGTACCAAGCAGAAGCTGTAGTGCACTTATTTGCGTCATTAACATGGCGTCTTTAAAAAATCAATCATCATTAATGAAGTTACATACACAAAGCAACGTTCCGGAAAAGCGTGGCCGTAGCAGCAAAAGATAGTCATTCAAAGCGAAATGTGCTTTCTAAAAATATGCTTTCTCAAAATGTGCTTTTAAAATATATTTCCTCGTATCTGCATACAAATGAACTAAATATAAAACCCGGTTTTAAACGACATAGTTAAAACAACAATTTGTTTAAGTAAACCACTTACGGTCATCAATGCTATAGGTTAGTGTTTAATGGTCCACGGGAGTGTCTCAAGTGCTCTAAAATAAACTGTTTAAGCGTTGACTTTCATTTTGTGTTGTATATTCCAGGAAGTAAATTTACGCCATGCACGTTGTGATGTCTTTGATAGCGCATACAGAAATAATTTAAACCCATCTAATTGTTCAGTGGATTTACTGACTGGTCACGGTAATCGACACATGGAGCAGTCAGAGCGCAGCAAGACTGAAGAGCCTGCCTGAAGTAGTAGCTTCAGAACGTGACTCGCGTCCTAGGCATCAGCGAGGGTGAAGAAGCGCGGCACTGTTGACTTGTCTTCTTCTTACAAAGGCCCCGGCGGAAAGGAGTAGCCACACTGGCGGCTTACGGTGAACGAAGAGGCGACCAGAGGATTACAGTGTGGCTTGAGGCGGCTAACGTGGGCAACCTCGCGACGACGGCGGTGGTGGTGCGAGGAAGCGGTAAATGGTCAAAAATTAGCTAGTTGACAAGAGATGCACGTTCATCAACTCAGCAAGGGTCATGGTACTTGGTGGAAAACTTGCTCTCAGCAGGAACCCACAGCCGAACCAGGGACTCGGTGGAGAACATCCCAGCAGGCTTGGCATTGTGGTGCAGAACTTTGCGGTCGCCTTAAGCGTCGAAAGTGAAGATGCAGAGCAGCTGACGGGACACCTCAGCCTTTTGGGTGACGTCTGAGATAGCTGTGTACTCACGAAAGATCATGATGGTGGTGTAATATCTTGTGAAGGGTACGTGATGGTTCATGGTCATATAGAGTAAGAAGGGGCAGAAGCCTGTAGTCGCTTGATGTCCAGTATTGTAAGCAAAAGTGACAAATGGGAACACCTGATCCCAGTTTGAATGGTCAGACGTAATACATATTACGAGCACGTCACCCACAGTGCGGTTGTACCACTCTGTGAGGTCGTTTGTTGGCGGGTTGCAAGATGTAATGGCACGGTGAACGGTTGTGCATGCCGAGAGGAATACATGAAAAACCTCTTACAGAAAGCGACGCCTTTGTCACTCAGGAGCTCAAGAGGTGCGCCGTGAACGAGGGAGAAGTGGTGGAGAGAAAGTACGCGATGTCACAGGCCGTCGCCGCGGGAATGGCGGCTATCGCTGCATACCGCGTCGGGTGATAGACGGCGATGCGTACCCTTCGCTTTCCGGCGAAAGTGCGCGAAAACGAGGCATAAAGATCAATGCAGACGCGATCGCGAGGGCGAACAACAGTGTGCCGGCCGAGCGACAAGGGGATGCCTTCTGTTGTTGACAGGCGGTGCATGAGCGCAGGCAGCGAAAGACAAAATTATACATACCACGCCAGTACTAGCCCTGTCGAAACCGATGATAAGTTTTGAGGACACCAGCATGACCGCTGTGAGTGTCAGCTTGGGGACGGTCACACACTTCGTAGCGGAAATGGCCTGAGATGACAAGCAGCCATTTTCTGTGCTCAGAGTTGTAGCTGCGACGCCAACAAAAAAAAAACTGTCCCGGTCGGAGAAATGGAAGCTTGGCGACGCGCGTCTCTTCTTTCCATCTTTCCTCTCGCATCTCTTTCAACTCTTCTTTGCAAGTGGCAGCGATTGTGGTTCAGCTCTAGCCAGTGGGCGCGTCCTTTCAATTTACTTTCTGTTCTTCCTTCAGCCACAACAACAGTAGTTTCGTGTTGTGATGCTCGGGCATCACGCTGCCGCCTGTTATTTCATGCCATTACGTAACCACCTCGGTTACCATTGCAACCACTGTATTACAATTTGCGCTATTACAGATAACGCTCAGACTCGACACGCGAGAAGTCAAGGTAAAAGCTCTAATACAATGTCGTAGCTCTGGAGGCCGCCATCTTGCATTATATCCGTGCTATCAGCATTACGGGGAGTCTCGAAACGCGACCAGTACATCTGGAGCTCTAACACAGAGAACGGCCTGGCACCACTGCATTCCCGAGCACCGCTATGCAGCACGCGTCGTCGACTCTATCGGTGATTGCACAGAGCTCTGTAGGTGACACATGGTATACGGGCGTTGGTGGAGAGGCGGGTGATGGCCAGTGTCGATGTGGTCGGAGACGTTCATCGTCCGGCCGAAGGAAACTTGCGGTGTGTCGAACGAGGATCGGAAGTGATGCAGCGGGTCAAGAAGCTGCTCGCGGCGGCGCGGCTTCAGAGTGCTGTCCACAGAACGGTTGTAAATGTTACGCAGAACTGGGTCGGAAGCCATGCGAGTAAGGGTCAAAGCATTAACTTGGGAAGCAGGCGAATGTGCGGCAGAATCAAGGTTGAAGAGTAGGATCGTGGACTAAAAACGGTCAAGGCACTCCCCGCGACGCAGTGTGGCAGGTGACGAGAGAGTATTGGGCACCAGATGTGTGCTGGTTTCATTGCGCATTTCAGGCATGGCGAAAGGCAGACATACGTGGCGGCGGCGGAAAACAACGTCAGAAGGCAAAACAACTATTGCGTCAGCAGCATTAAGCAGAGAGACGAACGAGAACAGCGCCCACGGGTGGCATAGTGATGTCTTGAGTGGCGAGGAGTCTGGGAGCAGCAGAATGATGATTATGGATTTTTATGGCGCAAGGGCAGCTATGGCCAAAGAGCGCCATGTCACAAGGTATTTTTTCTTTTTCTCAAGGTGGGGTCAGAGACCCATTTCCCAAGCATTTCACCCTAAATAAGCCGAGCACCAGACCAGGGGAAAACTTGTACCCATTGTATCACCGGTGGGTACCCGGCGGCACTGGGGATCGAACCCCGCACCTCCCGCATACGAGGCGGATGCTCAACCACTTGGCCACCGCTGCGGTCGCAGCAGAATGACACGTCTCTACAAGCACAGTAGCAGATGGCCGAACACATGGTACGGAGAGTTCGGCCTGAGGACGGGAGCAGTCAATTTGAGCATGCTGCTGGGGACAGCAAACCAAGCCTAAAATGACGTCTGAGAACAGGTGAGGAGGACGACAAATTCAATAATATACAGAGTGTGGGCATTTATAACTTGGGCGGTGGAGAGAGCTATCGGCTGGATATGACTGCTTGGGCGGAACGCCATGACAGACCGGGAATAGCGGTCGTTATCTTCCTAAGAGATGGTGATTTTTTGACTCATTAGAGATATGACAGCACCACTGTCTCCGAAGAAAAGCATCGGAACGCCTTCAACAATAACTTCAATAACGTTGACGAGGAAAAGAAGACTTGGCCAGTCAGACGAGTACGCAGTTCGTGCCATGGGAACTGCGACGGTTAGTTTCTGGGCTCGGCAGCGGGAAATCGGCGGCGCATGCGAGAAAAAGAGCGCCGACGAGGTGAATGTGAGCGACCTGATGATCAGAAGACTCTGGCGGTGGCCCCGGCAGAACTCTGAATCCAGGGGCTGTATAGGACATCGCAGGCGGTGGAGGGACGGGCAGCGGAATGCGACGTCAGCAAAGCCGTAGCACGGTTCTGAGGACGCCACAAAGCAAATACGCCGGTTGTCCGATTTGCGCCATAGATCTGTGGCGCAGGCCTAGCAAAGCTGCGTGGCTAGCACACCAGGGGCCAAGGATACGCATATGTCTGGGAGGAGACTGGCCGATCGGTGACTTTGGGATAGGTGCGAGGCGCGGCGGCGGAGTGAGGGTGGTCTCAGCAAACGGCAACGGGCCGCGACAGGAGCTACGGATCTCCAGAAGGGAGAGCTTCCGACGCCTGTCGCCGTGTTTCATTCCTGAGATGAGCTGCATAGAATGACGATGGTTCCGATGGTCAAGGCAGCAGATACAGCTGACGAGCGACCTCCTCGCGCACAAACTTCCTGATTTCAGCGGAGAGGCAAAATGGCTCGGAGTCTGTGGCCAGTCCTGCGAGCGACGCGTCAGCCGGCTGGCGAATCAAAATTATCTGATTGCGTAGTTTGTCAAAGCTCTGCAAGGGTCTACTCTTAACGATGAGCACGTTGAATGCGCCATCATCAATGCTTTTCAAGACGCGATGAATCTTCTTCCTCCGCCATTGTCGGATTGATGCGTTTGCGTTAGTCCACGACGTCCTCAATGTAGCAATCTGTGAAGATTCTCCTGCCTACTGCGCTCGCGAGTGTAGACGCTGCTGAGCACGAAGTTTTTAACTGCAGGGTGGCCGAATACTTCAGGAAAGGTGGTCATGAAAGCGGCCTATGTGTTGATGTCCGACTCGTTGTTCCTATCACGCAGATCGGCGACGTCAGTTAGATAAAATATGACTCTGTTGACCTTTATACCGTCATCCACTTTTATGCCAGCTCTCCCGTCAGTACACTGAAAACCAATCCTCGTTATCTTGGTCGCAGCTGGCACTCAAAAGAAGCAAGGCCGCGTGGACGGAAGGCGCCGGAGCAGGTGACAGGCGGAAGAGCGGCTGGGAGCTACGGGCTCGTCACCACTATGGGAACGGAGACCGTGCTACTGCGGAGTTTCTTAGCAGCGTCGGAGGTGATGAACATAGCACGTCCACCAAGTGAAGAGTGGATTTATTGATAAGTCACGGCGTTAAACATAGGCGCCAATCAGGGCGCAGTAGGACAGAACACCCAACCGGAAGGAACAGCATCATGATCGAGACCCATGGCCTAGGCACGAGCGATGGTGACGACGAACAGCAGTGCTGTCGTCCTCCTCTTCTTCTTACACGTTGAACAGATTATCCCACTTGCATCACGATTCTCAGTGGCTATGGCGTCCGCCCTTAAGCTTCATGCCCCGAAGCTGAATCCAGGCCACGGCGGCCGCATTACGAAGGAGGCTAACTTCAAACCAGCTCAAGTGCGGCACGACATCAGTGCACTTGAAGGACAGGTAATGTGTTAACTTGCAGCTGTCCAACGTACACTGAGCGCGAAATGTTTCCATGAGATGAGATTGCAGACCTTTGGCTTTGTAGCGTGTCGACTCCGCGGCTGTGCGCGTTCAGCACAAGCTACGCAACTTTGTTGTAACAGCTAGCGCAACAAAATACACAAGAAAAGCAGGACGAGTGCTATTTATTTCCCAGCCCATCTCTTGTATTTCGAACCCACACCATGCAAACTGGCATCGTATTCTTAAAAGACATAAGAGCGCAAACTGGCAACACGGACGAGGAAGGGAACAGGACGAGCGCTACTCCTGTAGCTCTCGTCCTGTTCCCTTCCTCGTCCGTGTTGCCAGTTTGCGCTCTTATGTCTTTTAAGAATATGCACCAACAAGCCCAGTTGCAAGTACTTCTTAATCGTATTCTTAGTTGCCTGACTTGCACGACCACCGATTGCTGGTTCACCTGGCTGAGGCGTCTATTCTAACAGGCGGTGTCATGGACTAGCCGCCTTGGTTCCGATGCATCATCTTTGCTGATTCTGTGTACAATCTCTAAACTGATATTTTCCACCAACGCTCTTTATCATGTTTTAACAACCAGCCTAGTGGGTTAGAATAACCGGCTAAAGCGTTTAATTTTTAACGAATAATTTCTCTTTCGTGAGCTTAAGCTCTAATTTATCGAGCGCTTTTTTACTGCAGTCCTAATTCTTGAATACTTATTGATATTCGACTGCTGTCACGTATTAAAATACATTTTACCTTACTTCCTTTTTTCTCCGGAATGTATACTACTAGTCGACCATGAAGGAGCAACAGCAGTATTTGCTATTTTTTATCAAATTTCACAAATGACACAAATTAGAATTAAAATTCATGAAATTTTGTTTTACGTTTGATCTCAAGACAAACGGTAACTCAGGGTTATCATCACAATACTGAGATTATCTGCGCATACTGCACGACAAATCTATCTTATTTTACAAATTAGTTAAACGTTTTCTAAGTTCTGTCACATTATCCCCATCAACGTTTTAATCTGACCCGTCCAGCTGTCTTTTTGGCCCTTCTACTACACTTTCGTTTAGAATTCTTTATGTTATCTGCAGGGAATATCTGCTGCCTCTTCTCCGCTTTGAATTCTTGCTTTTGCACATTTCTTCTCCTTGATAGCAGTAGGTTATCATTCACTCGCATTAAACAAAGCGTTTGAAATTAGCATGGCGTACAGTATCATGAACGTGTAAGCCAAACTTCACATGAGGATTACGC